>JAIVFJ010000164.1:0-146840 GCA_025765615.1 Zopfochytrium polystomum | reverse complement strand
TCACTGGATCGGTTGTCAAGTCTGCTGAGGACCCCGGGTTCGACCCAGCTGGTGTCAATCCTTCTGGAATTGGGATAGTGACGCCATCCGTTAGAACCTCTTGCAGCTCAAACCAGAATTGGTGTGGCGCAGCTCTGTGACGGTGGAGAGTGCGTTACGAACAAGGCCAAACATTGCTAAAACTAATGGATGGCTCTCTTACGACAGGTCTTCATCCACGCCGTAATATCCTGGGAAGTTTGTGAACGCCAGCTGCATGTTGACTAGTCTCAGAACGTCCGGCCGCGTCAAGTTTCTGATAACGAACCGCGGGAAAGACTCTCCAAATTGCGACAGAAGCTGACAGAGAGGTTGCGCAATGGATGTGTCCTCGTCTGTTAATATTTTGATCGATCAGCACAAGAGAAGAAAGTGATTATTATCCCTAATACCTTTCATGCATTCGTTAAATTGCTCTAAAACCCATCCGTCTGAAAGAACGGGCAAGAGTCCCTCGCACACTGTTTGCTCATACTTTGCCAGGTTCGTTAAAGCGAGTAAGTCTGTTAGGACTTGGCATGCAGTTTCGAAAGTCTCTTTCAGCGGAAGGTGGTTTATCACAAGCGAGAGTATCTGGTCCATCATACTGAATGCCACATTAGAAAGGTCAACGTCAATCTGTATGAAGAGAAAATTAACTCACTCGAACGGAATCCCCTGATGCAGATTTGCCCAAGATAGAACGCAAAGCAATCCCTTTTTTTTCAGCGCAATTACTACGTTCCTCTCGTCCTCGCCAGTTCCTTCGACCAGCTCGGTCCGCAACACCGTTAAGGCCATTTCCAGCGCTAACGCTGCGTCTTGCTGGACTTCAACCTGAAAGCGGTGCTTCCGCGAGTCCGGCGTGAACACAGCCTTCTGCATCTCCTCGGGGAGGACCGTGAAGAAATCCAGCAGCGCCAGCTCCAGCGCAACCCGCTGCGACGGCGTCGCGGTTGCTGATGACATTTGGGCGCGGAAGTCCTGGCAAAGCGAGTGGACGGGACGCGGCCAGGATTCAGGGACGGCTTTGAATGCAAACGCAGCCAGCTGGTGGGGTCGGGGGGAGTTGCCAAGAGTCAGATGTCAAACTACGAATATTCCACCCATGCTTGGCTTACCGCTGTGCATATTTTTGTCGTGACAAACGGCGGACCAGCAGCGGATTGAACCAATCGCGCGACCAGCTCCTGGCGTAGCGGCTCGATATCTGTTGGTGAAAGTGTTTGCCTGCATGGATGTGGCACGTCAGGCGAAAGCTGAGCAAGCGTGCGGCCCATCCGAACCAGTCTCGCGAAATCTTGATCTGCATCGTCAACGCGCCAAAAATCTGCATTCGGGGCTGGTCTACTAAGTTAGGATCAGCATGGACCAGATGGCATCGAATGCAAGAAGTAGCGTGAGCGCACCTCGTCGGCGAGAAGGGAGCGCGCGATGCCCCACGCCGCTGGGGAAGCCTGGAATGCAAGCAACCACGTTTGCGCCTCGTTGTGCGCGGTGGGAGTCGCCGTTGGCGCGTACAGTTGCGCGATTGCCAGGCGCACGAGATCGAGCGAGTAGCCGTTGCCGTCAAGGGGCGCTGCCGGCGCATTGAACAGGAATGGACCAGTGCCTGCGCCTGGCGGCACATTCGCGAACATGTCTCTTTTCTTTTTTTTTCTGTGAACGCGATGGATAATCAGCGATTCTTGCTCCAAAAACCGAACAGCGAGCGGCGCCAAAAATATAAAAAGTAACGAGAGCAGGAAATCAGACTGAACAAAACTTTAAAAAGGCCGCGACGGGAAGCGAGCGGAGCTCAGCGAATGCGAAGGAAATGGGAGAGAATCGGATCAGAACGCAAAAAAGGCAGAGCAAGGACGGTTACGGGGGAATGCCCAAGAAAAGCCCGCCGAAAGCCCAACGCAAAGCACACTAGCAGCCGCACGAGTCACCCGAGCCATCTTCCCCATTTCCACCCATAACGACATTTACAGTCCCGGGACGCGTTACTTGCGACTTTTGCCACAGCTCTGGTGTCTCGATGATCTGATTCGCGGATCAGAGGAAGCAAAGAGAAAAAGAATTGAATCCATAAAACAAACCTTCCGGACGACCTCGACAAACGCATCTCTCACTCCCGCCTTCGTCTTTGCGCTCGTCTCGATGAAAAGCGTTCCCATCTTCCTCGCAAAGGCCTCCCCGTCCTTCCTCGGCACTTCTCGGTGCGCATCCTTGTCTGTCTTATTCCCGACTAGCATTTTGACGACTTCGGCGGTGGATGAGTATGTCTCGAGTTCCGTAAACCACGTCTGAAGGTGATCGAACGTTTGGCGGTTTGATACATCGTAGACTGTCCGCGTTTGTTCAGATTTGTGTGTGCGGTGGGAAAAGATTGCCCATGATTCGCATCGTTGGTAGCGTGGAACATGTTTTTGGGGGCGCAGCGACGAAAGGAGATCAGCACTGGTCATTTTCGGCGTAGGAATCATCGTTACCCATTATGACGCCCTGAGCGCCGCGGTAGTAGCTCGAGGTGAGTGTCCTAAACCGTTCTTGCCCGGCGGTATCCTGGGAGCGCACAGTGTCCAGATCATGCCCGAGATTAATGTCCGAGCCACCAAGACCAGCCATCACCCAATCAACTCACCCAAATGGTTAACTTGTACTTCTTCCCGTCGACATCTATTATCTTCACTTTGAAATCAACCCCTATCCAGTTACGCAGGTCAGTGCATTGTGGCAGGATGCGATGAAGGGCACGCGCAAACTTGGAGTGTTCACGACCGTCGACTACTGTCGCTTCTCCCGCGGTGTCTCTCCGTCGAAGTCCTCACCAATCGTCGCGGACACCTCGTCGGGCTGCAACCACGTGTCGTCGGTGAAGCGTAGCAGCAGCGACGACTTGCCCGTGCCCGAGTCGCCGATCAGCAGCAGCTTGAAGGTCGCGGTCACCGCGTCGCCCGATGCCATGGTTGGTTGAAGTGTTGTTGTGGTTTCCCAGTTCCACCCAACTGCGTCGGTTTGTCTTTTGATCTCTCGAAGGCCTTTAGTTTTGACCCCTCCCTCCACCTTGTCAGAACGATGACATCATCATACAAGAGTCCAACACGAAATATATAAAAATTCACTATGCTTACTCGTGGGCAAAACCCCTTAAGGCTCCTCCTCCTCACCGGTGCTGGCTCCTGCAAACAGCAGACCCTCCCGCGCCGCCTCTGCCTCTTTCCTTATAAGACCATAGTGGTTCCGCTCTTCGGCTCGCCTGCCCGTCTTGCCCCGACCGCCCACATCACTTCGGCCTGCCGCTCCGACCACGGCGCAGCCCTCCTCGACCTGAGCAAACCCATCCTCGAGGCCAGTGTCATCGGTCGTGCACGGCATGTGTAGCAGCCCAAGAATCCCATCATCTGCCGCCGCAAAAAGCGTCTTGTACGCAGTCGTCAGCTTTGGCACGATGAAAGTGACGTAGGTTAAGAGCACCGCGGCGAGCAGCACCAGAACGAGGACCGTGCGCGATGTCAGGTCCTGTGACGAAGAAGTCAGGGAAGCCGCCGTCGCGCCCGCGGTCACGCTGGTCAGGTTCAGCGCTCCTGCGAGGATCACGCTGCCGCCGAAAGAAGACGGAGAGACAGCGGCCAGGCCGGACTGCACGGGGTGCTCCTGCTGCGCCGCTGAACGAGGGAGCTCCGCGGACATCGCTGACGCATAGGCGATCCGCGCGACGACGGAGAGGGCCGTCGTATGCACGACGCACGACGTGTTGGTGGGCGACGTCGACACGACGTCCGTCACGACCAGCGCGCCGTCCGATCCGCGGACGCTGACGACCCGGTGCCCAATGTTCCGTCCGCACGGCAGGCCCGCGCCAGGGACCGTCGAGTTCCCGACGTCCACTACCTGCCGCCCCGTCAGCGCGACTCCGCTGATGGTCGTGGTGATGACTTTTTCCGGGGCGTGGTCGCCGTGCGGTGAGTAAGCCTCGCTGTTGAAGACCTGGACCTTTGATGGCGCCAAAGACCGGAGAGTGACGCTGCAGAGAATGACGGGGCGTTCACTGGCATTGGTACTGCTGTCGCTACTGGTGTTATTGGCGGTAAAAAGTAGTGACACCGGTTCAGCACTCGATGCAGTCACCTCGGCGATCCCTGCCAGGTGTACGATTGTGTTGGGGTCTGTCGGGTGAACGTCGATGGAGCACGTCCGTTCTAAGAGCTCGGCGCGGATCAGCGGATCGACCACGGATCCCTTCAGCACGACGCGCTCGAGGCGTGTGTCGTTCATGGAGATCGCCGGCAGGATATACCCAGGGCCGGCGGTTAGCGGTGTGTCCAGGAAGATGGTGACGGTGCCAGTCGTGGCGGCTGTGCCCAGCACAGAGTAGGCGGCGAGAGCAGCAACGAAAGGCCCTAGCGCCTTAAAAGCCACAACGAAGATCTGCCGACGGGCAAGGGGAGATCGGCGGAGGAGGTTCAGCAGTGCGGCAGCAGAGGAGGATGCGGCGAGGGCAGTCCCTGTGGGATCGGCCGAGGAGAACGCATCGTCATGGCTTTTTGCCCGGCCGTTGCCTTTCGTGATGCGTGGACGGCGGCGGTGCGCTGCAGCAAGACGGGGACGGCCACGAGCGGCAGGGACGCCGACAGGGCGAGGGCCTTTGCGGCAAAGTAAGGGCCGACGGTGCGGGTGGCGACGGCGTGGGCGAGGAGGCTCCACGCGAAGGCGGCGACCAGGGCGGCGGCGGCGGCCGCAACGACGCAGGCAGCGACGTGCATATCGATAAAATTAATTAATTGTGAGGCGGTCTGTCTGTCTGTCTGCCCATCTGTCGCTCTGTCTTGAGCCTCATAAAAGGCAGAGCGCGGAGGGCAAAAATGCCTCCCTCTTGGCGTTCAGCGTTCAGTGAGGCGTTTCGTTAATCACCGTGACCCATGGTGAAGGCTACTGCGCATTCGTTGCTGGGTGTGCTCGTACTGTAAGTCTGCCACCAAGCTGCCTGGATCGAACGGCACAACAAATTAACCCCCCCCTCTGGCTTATTATACAGTAGCTCTCTCGGCATGTTCCGCGAAGGCTGCCCGTTCAACCTGGTTTAGCAGGAGCTTCCAGACCTATATCAACAACATCGACAAGTCAAAAGAAAGGGACTGTCACCGCTTCAATAGTCCGCCGACATACCCACTACATAGTGAGGTTCCGGAACATAGCGCTGGTCAGCCCGTTGCGGCGGCGGCTCGCAGACGTACGTGGCTCCGCCCACCTGCCACTGGTTCTCGTCCTGCTGCAATCCATATCGGGGTTGGGAGTTGCGAGAGGCTTCTGTCCGAAAAGAGTGGAGTAGGAAAAGTGAAATCATCAAAACACATTGGATTTTGGTTCAACGAGCACCCTCTTCAGCGCCATAGAGAGAAGGGGCAACAGGCTTCCCCGCCCAGTTATTTTTTCTTAGCGGATCGGGCTCATCCATAAGTATCAATTGAAACCTCAAGGTCTTGCGGAAGCAAGCTCTTAGCGACTTTGTCTCTTCAGCGGAATGTATGGCACAAATCCATCTGGCTGGTCACACGCCAAACCCCAAGGGCTGGGCTGGTGCCTTCCTGTTTTGGTCCGCGGTCGGGTTTCAGGGCTCACCCAGTTCCAATATGGAAAGCAAGCGGGACCGTTCCCGACCGGCCGGCTTGGGAGCACTCGCGTAGCACGCGGTTTCCGCGGTTTGACCAACGCCGCAAAACTTCCTCGGGCGGTCACGCGGCCGGCTCTGTTAATAGGAAGCTCGTCAAGTCCGTCCGGTGCTTACGACGTCGCCGAACCGTAAGGCGGATTTGACCCGGCCACACACATCGCCGTTGCTTTCTTTGTCTTGAAGACGCGAAGTATAAATATCTCTGTGTTTACATTTAGGGATCCGCCCCCGATTCTCTTCACCAACGCTTCTACGAGGTCTCTCCACAAGAAACATTGACCATGCCCCACCCTCTGACAAGAGTCGCCGATGGGACTCCCCTGGGTATGTCGAAAGTGAAATCAGCAAACCGCAGCTGTTTCTGATTGCTCGATCCTCTCGTTTAGGCCTCTTGGCTATCGGCACAACATCCCTTGCCAGCTCGCTCATTCAAATCGGCGCTCGCGGCAGTATGTATTGCACTTTGTGCCAGTTGTTTCCGCCAATCCTGTAAGCTGACCGAACCCGTGGTTACTTTCGGCGACGCACACGAGAACAGCCTCGCTCCCGTTCCTGATTATGCCCCTCATCTTGTTCTACGGCGGCGTCGGAAACTTCATCGCCGGCATCATGCAGTACATCAACAAAGACACATGGGGCGCGACCACCTTTATCACGGTCGCTTGCTCTTTTTTCCAGCTGGGATACATCTTTGTTCCCAGCTCGGGAGTGCTCACCGCGTACGCGAACAGTCCCGAAGAGTTTGACAACGCGCTCGGCTTCGTGCTTCTTTCGTTTACAATCGTTATCCTCAGTAAGTCACCATTATTTCTCACTCCGTCAACTCATATTTACCAACGTTTACAACTCTGCCCTCCACCCGTTTTTTTCAGTAATCACGGCATCTTCGCTCAAAACCACCGTCTTCACCACCGCTTCTCTCGGAACCCTCACGGTCATGTTTGTCCTCTTCACGGCTGGCCGTCTCACCCACAACAGCGATATCCTCAAAGCGGCCGGCTGGATCGGCATCGTGGTCGCCTTCGAAGTCTACTACGCCGCCCTCGCACTCATGGTCGGAAGAGATATGGTGGGCTTCGATTTCCCCGTCTGGCCTTACGCGCTTATTGGTAAGAACCGAACGGCCACGGTGACAGCCGTTGTAACGGAAGGGAAAATCGAGGGTACGTCTCCGGAGGAGGCTGTGTAGTGAAGAGTTAGTGTCGCTCTCCCTTCGTCTCGTGGACGAGTGTTATTTTTGTTCGTTTGCTTCTTGTGTACTCGTTTGTTGTTTCACTCAAAGCACATTGGATTGCAGCATTTCTTTGTCACGACCTCTTTGAATCTTGATCATCACCGCAAAACCTAAACAAAAAAGCTACATCAATTGTTATGAAAACTCTTGAGACCAACCGGCAGGAAGGTCTTACGTAAGAATGATCGAATGAACGCGTGGCCGAGGTTACAAGATAAAGCGATGTCGAATCTCGGTGAGCCCCGTCGCAAACCAATGCGCCTCGCGTGACATGACGAATATCCTTGAGTTCAGTTTCCGTGGTCTCCGCCGGCAGCTCACTGAAGTTAAGCAGAAGCATTCGTCTATTTTCTGACATCAATGGATTGCTCAGTGCTAGCCACCCGTGTTCTTGCTTCCATTAACATTGGGAGTCAGATAACCGAAGATTGGGTCTATCGACCCAGTAAATGCAGATCTCGACTGGATGGCGACCAACCGCTTGCCTTTCAGCCCTTTTTTCTCAAATTCGGTCGCTTCCATTTATCCATCTTGTGTTGCCGAAAATTGCGATTGCATCCTGAAGTCTCTAAAAATCTGCCCCGCAAGGTCTTCCTTGGGGCAAATCGTTGTGAAAGAGTGTAATGGGATTTTGCAAATTTCGCTCACCTCATCGGAGCATTTCCTGTTTGTTCGTGTGGCCAAACAGAACAAAAAAGTTTGAGTATTATCTGACGAATCGGAGTTTTCTTGTCGCTTTGTGTGAGGGAGCCGCGGCGCTGCACGGCGTGGTCGAGCGAGGTTGGAGTTCGCGGGTCTTCTTGTTGACGACTCGCGACTCGCAGGAATAACGAAGGAAACTCTGTCACACTTTGGGAGAGATTTTTAGAGCCAAACTTATAAATGTTTGAAAATTGCACAATCACGTATTGATATGCTGCGGGAATACACCCTTAAACAATTTCGGATACCGCCTTGTTCTTGCAAACCTCCCCTTTCGCCACAAGTTGTCCGTAAATCGATTTGTGGCGAAGGTAAGCGAATCAAGGTTGATGCAAGACCTTCTAAATAATGAGCAGGCGTCTTGGCATCGGTGAAGACAATCCCAACACATGACACGCAAATGCAAATTTCCCGTTTCGGCCATAGTGCGGAAAGTTTCTTGGCACACATGTGATGCACTTTTCCGCCCACCACTATCCGCGAAAAGTTTGCCCATCCCAGCTATCACATGCATTGATGGCCCAAGTTGATGGAGGAGCGATGGTGCTGCCGCCAGCACCAAACCCCAGTCAGCAACACCTCCGCAACTCTCCATTTAACCCTGACATTGCGAACAAGGACACTGCCCTCAACCATCATCGATGGCTCAACCCGTTCTGTTGTTCACTCTGTCGAATCTCGGACTGAACGGAAAGTATATTGTGGGGAACGGGTAGTTTGTCCGACGATGGGCGGATTAGCGTCTTTGGAGGCGCGAATCCCCGGAAATTGGCAAAGAAAAAAATACAATTTTGCTACCTGTGGATCACTCGACCAAATGGACCTCCGGTGCCCGCATTTTCCCTTGCCTACTTGCGCCGTTCCAGCCAGCGGAGGATCCCATGGCTGGCAGTGGCTACTCTGCGATATCCGCGGGCAACCAGCCTTGAACTCGCTTCGTCTCTGATCACGCGACAATGCTCCAAGTGTTTCGACTGCTTAAATAGCCAGCTCAACCGCGATGGTTCATTGCAGTCCATCATCGCCCTACTAGTCAAACCGAAACCTTATCGTCGAACTGATCCAAAATGGGACCCCCTCAAACCGCTTACCGAGTCGCCGATGGCACCCCATTGGGTATGTTGTGCCAGCCACTCTTCAGCAGGTTGCTTCCTCCCACTTATTCGATCCTGTCACGCCTGCGCCAGGCCTGTTGGCGATCGGCACTGCAAACCTTGGCTGGCGCGCTTATCCAGATCGGCGCTCGTGGGAGTAAGTATACGGAATTTGGCCCGTTGAGCCCATCCTTTTGGCTGACTTTGCTCATGGTGACTTTTCACATCAATCGTTGAAAAAAAAGCATCTCTTCCTTCATAGTCGTGCCCCTCCTCCTGTTTTACGGCGGACTTGGATGCTTTGTCGCCGGCATCATGCAGTTCATCAATAAGGAGGTCTGGGGCGCTACGACCTTCCACCACGGTTGCTTGCTACTTCTTCCAGCTGGGATACATCTTTGTCCCCGGTTCGGGGGTGCTCGCGCAGTACGCCAACAGTCCTGTTGAGTTTGACAACGCGCTTGGCTTCGTGCTCCTTTCGTTCTTGATTGTCTTCCTCAGTGAGAAACCAAGAATCTTTCACCGACTGCACGCAGCTCACATTGATCAAAACTGCCAACTTATTCACCTCTCCGCCTCCCTCCGCCACGCCCCGACAAAAAAAAAAACAGTCATCACCATATCTTCCCTCAAAACAACCGTTTTCACCACCGTCTCCCTCTCGACGCTGACCCTCATGTTCGTTCTTTTCACGGCCGGCCGACTCACCCAAAACGACGATGTCCTCAAAGCCGCCGGTTGGGTCGGCATCGTGCTCTCCTTCGAAACCTACTACTCCGCCATCGCGATGATGGCGGGAAAGGACACGATCGGCTTCGATTTTCCCGTCTGGCCCTACGCGCTGATCGGCAAGAACCGATCGGTGGCCGTCGTCACCGAGGGGAAAGTGGAGGGCGTGTCGCCCGAGGCGACTGTTTAGTGGGGCAAAGGTGGCTTCTTTTTTTGTTTTTTTTCCCCTTCTTTCTCCCCTGCATTTCATGGACACCGCCTCATGGATTTCGCCCTTTTTTGGTTCTTTCGTCGCTGTTTTTGGCACCAGTATCACGCACTGACACCCCCTTGATTCCAGCGCTCCTTGCCCCAACCGTTTCTTGCCATGTCATCTCCGCCCCACCGTGTTTTGGAAGAAAAATTTACCGAACGCTGTAAATACTTGACGAAATCCCCAATTTCTGCAAACACTGATTTGGAAGGTTTTCCCCGCTCTTTTGTGCGACGCGGCGGCCAATCTCGCATGGCATCTACAACCTCCTGGGTGAGTGAGTCTTTCGCATCTTTTTTGATGGGTTGTCGGACTTGGCGGTGTTGGTCGTATTGTTTAGGCAACTATATTGTAAACCACGGACAAGCTCGATTGCAAAAAATATCGCGGATAATGCTCGTGTCACCGCGACGCTTTGAAATTTCTTACTTTTTTTCTTTTCTTTTTCTCGCAGTGTTGTCTTAAATATTTATTTTATTTTTATTTAATTTTTTTTTGTAATGGCGGGTCGTGCCACCAGCGGAAGTTGATTGATTGGGCACTGTTTTCTTTAGGTAACCGAGGAGGAGGCGCCTTTCGGACAATAGCGGGACACCACCCCTGGAGCCCGGTTTTTGCACATTCCTGAAACCGACAAAAATTCCTGCAGCACAAACAATCCGCGGACATTCCATTTTCGTGCAGCGGCGGGAGCACTGGATCCTCGGAACTGAAACGAAAGCAAAGACAAGATTATGGATTCCCGCGTTTTCAAGCGTCTGATCACACGACAACCGACCTGACCTGGCCGTTCTCCAGCTGGCGTGGTATTTACGTCCTTATAAAAACAGCCGCGATCCTGTCAGCAAGACGCCACCAAAAGAGGAGTCGGATTCGCCAGCAAAATAACCCAGGGCCGTCGAAGATCCCAAGAACAACATCGACAATGCCAGCTCCAATCAACAGAGTCGCAGATGGAACCCCCCTAGGTGAGACCCGCGCCGATTGGGCTCGGCTGTGGAGACCGCCAAGCTGAGATATTTCCGTTGAAACACAACAGCTCTGCTGGGAATCGCCGCAGCCACGCTGGTCGTGTCTCTTGTTCAAATCGGCGCCAGAGGAAGTAAGTCGGCACGCCTTTTCCTCGCCGCTCTGTTCGATGCCTGACCGTTCCCTCCTCCACCCGCTGCCAACCCCCACAGCCACTCTCCCTTTCATCTGGATGCCGATTGTCCTCTTTTACGGCGGGCTTGCCAGCCTCATTGGCGGTATCATGCAGTTCATCAACATGGACGTTTGGGGCGCCACGACTTTCACCAGCGTCGCCGGGTACTTTTTCCAAATCGGCTACATCTTTGTGCCCAGCTCCGGTGTGCTGGCCGCCTACGCAAACAGCCCGGAGGAGCTCGACAACGCGTTGGGCTTTGTGTTCCTGTCGTTCACGATTGTGTTTAGCAGTTGCGTATTCGTTCTCGTGGGCGGGAGAGAGGGGGTCGCTGCATCTTTTACGTGCTTACCTCTTCACACTCCCCCACCACAAAAAACCAGTCGTCGCGATCGGATCGCTCCGGACAACTGTCGTCACCACCATCACCCTGTCCACCATTGCCTTTATGTTCATCCTCCTCACGGCGGGCCGTCTTTCTCACAACACGGACGTCCTAAAGGCATCCGGGTACGTCGGCCTCGTTCTGGCCGCCGAGATTTTCTATTCGGCCCTTTGGCTCCTGGCCGGTCGAGAAATTCTCGGCTTCGAACTCCCGCATTGGCCGTACGCGCTGATGGGCAAGAGAACAGGCGCGGCCGGTGCGGACGTCGAGGCGGCCGTCGTCACCGTGGGGAAGCATGAGGGTGCGACCGAGGACCATTTCCTCACCAAGGAGGGGGCTTGAGCATGTCCGTCCATTCGTTGGGATGGTGTTCCTTTTTGTTGGTACCTTTTATCTGTCTTCCGACCCCTTCAATCATTGTCGCTTCTTCTTACTTTGCAAGAATTGACCTTTTTTTTCCCGCTTTCCTTGCACCTCATTGGCCTTGTAACTTGACACTTCGCGAATTAAACAACCACCTGCGTGACATTTCGATAAGTGCGCACTACGTGAACTTTTGGTGGCGTTGACAAAGGCACGTGGACGAGAGGGCGCGGGAGCCGATCGCAATCGCCTTGGGTCTGTGGCTTGCGAACATTGCAAACGTAAGCCCGGCTAGCCATCAGTTGCGACCAAACGATGAAGGAGAGGACACGGTTGGGTACGTATTCGCAACGAGCACCAACAAGACGTTTGGCAAAGCTTCTATCTGGGGGTGGATGGGACGGCCGATTGCGCTGGGGTGTGGCACGTTGCTGCACATCTGACGGACCACTGCGCGGCTTTCAGCTCGGGGTTTGTGTGCAAGGCGAGATTGCTGGGAAAGGGTACCTTGCGTCGTTCGAGAAGCACAAAATTCGAAGCGGACAAGTCGCTACACTCGAACGTCTTGGATCGCTGCTTTTGATGGAACCGCGAAGTAACGCCCCACGTGTAACATCGGTCTTCGCTTTGTGACGACGAACCGTCGTTCTTCATTGACAAACGGGCGGGTCTCTGTTTGTGCTCCGCTCATTGCACCTCATGTGAACCGCGTTCGCCTTCGTTTGACTCGCTCATCCGAGAATGCCAACCCGTTGATAAAATAGGAGGCAACCAGAGAGCAAGCGATACATAATATTTATTGGAATCCGAGACAGCAGTGGTGCATAACAGAAACCTCATGAACGAGAAAAGGCCAGTCAACGGCGACAAGAAGTTAACGAAGCGGAGGGAACGGGGAAGGCTTGAAATCAAACAAAGGAGGCGTCTATCCTGATGCTAAATAGTTTTTGAATAAACAGTTTGGGCATCATTGGCCATTACATCGTCATCATCGACAGCACGACCGATACGACCGACACAACCAACAGGAGACTGAAAGACGCAGAAGGAACGGATCCTGACTTGGCGGGTGTGGAGCTGACGGCCGAGACAGTTGCAGAGGCAGATGGAGAGGCCGTCGCAGAGGTTGCTCCAGACGAAGCAGACCCAGCGCCGGAAGCAGTGCCAACGATGCCTGGGCCGCCGACGGTAACGGCACCCTGGCCGGCGAGGGCGATGCCAAACAGGCCGCTCTTGACGTTGTACGCACCGCCGTCGCCCGCCATCCTCAAGTAGTAGTTGCCGGAGCCCTTCAGGCCGCCAGGCACCTGCTTGACCAGGTCAGCGGCGTCGATCCAGTAGCAGCTGCAAGTCTGAGTCAGCACGTTGAACTTGTCCATGAGCGTCAGCACCACGCCGCCCAGCGAGTCGTTCTCGAGCGTCACCGTCGCCAGCGCGGCTGTGGTCAGGGAGGCGTTCTTGGTGTAAGGGAACTGGGCGCCCGAGGGGAGGTCGATCGTCGAGCCGGCGGCGGGGGCGTAGAGGATCGTGGTGTCGCCGCCAAGGGAGGAGGTGGCGTAGGGCGAGCCGACAAAGGTGATGGGGTCGGCGCGGACCGACAGGGGGGCCAGCACAGCGAGCATGGCCGCAACGGCAAGGGTAAGGGTCGAGCGGAGGAGGCGGGGCCGCTCGACGCGGACGGCTGGGGCGAGGAGAGACATGGACGGCTTGAAGCGATGGGGCTGAAAAGGGAAAGTAATTTTTTTCTTTCTTTCTTTCTTTCTAAAATCCAAAAAGGCGAGATCTCCAACGTTCCTCGTTGTTTTGGTTTGCCCAAATTCTTGGTCGCCTCGAAAATCGTATTGCCTATCCTCGCACGTGACACTCGAGTCCCTCAGAATAGTCATGTGGTGGGCGACGAAAAGGTTCAAAAAAGGGCAAAAATTGTGGAAAGAGTGCGCGTCAAACGTTTCTTCTCATCCAGACAAATTGCGGAGGTGCGCGTAAAAGCGCGAGAGAGAGAGAGAGACAGAGAGAGGGAGGAGAGGCAGAGCGAGAGACAGAGAACGCGCACCAAAAAACAGGACCACAAGAACAAGAAATCCCCCTTGTGCAACACACAACTCCGTCGCACAGGCAAAGTTGACGCGCGCGTCTGTGGCCCGGTCATCAAGGATAAACTGGGCTGATTCTTCAACTTCGGCTGGTCTGTCTGTCTGCACCTATCTCTCGCTCTCTCTCTCTCTCTCTCTCTCTCTCTCTCTCTCTCTGCTCTCTCTCTCTCTCTCTCTCTCTCTCTCTCTCTCTCTCTCTCTCTCTCTCCTTTGGTCTTTCAGTTCCTCCCTCTCTCTCTTCCATCTCCTTTTCTGTATAAAATCGCCGACCGCACTGGCTCCCTCCTTCTCCACATCGCCCCACCTCCAAAGAAAGACAACAGTGAGTGAACGGGGTCCATTTCTCGCAGTCGGTCTCCTCCCCCAACCCTTGCCCGCCGTTGCCCTTCCTTTGCCCGGCCACCCCACTGGATGCCGTCCACACTTCCTGTGCCCGAGTCGCGACCACTTTCGAGCAAGGCCAACCTCTCCACACACCCTCCTCTGCAGAGCAAGGCCGTGATCACCTTGTCTGTTCTGTTCCGTCCGTCCTGCAATTCAGTGCCGCCCATTTTCCGTCATACTTTCAACGCAAACCCTCCCTGAAAGTCTGTCTTTGCCCGCGAATGCTGACTTTGGCACCCTGCACCCCCTTTCACCAGTGCCTCCATACAGCGACGAAGACGAAGACCAACAGCGGGAGGTCGAGGACCAGCCCGAAGAGGACCAAGGCGCCCAAGAGGAGGAGCCCGAGCCCGAGCCCGAGCCGGAATCGGAGCCTGAACCCGAGCCGGAGCCGGAGCCGGAGCCGCAAGAGGAAGAGGAGCCGGAGCCAGAACCTGAGCCTGAGCCAGAACCGGAGCCGGAGCCCGAGGCAGAGCAAGAGGCCGATGACGACGAGGGTGGAGCGACGCGGGAAGTCGAGCAGGAGGACGAGAAAGAAGAGAAGAGCGACGCGGAGGATGGAGATCGCGGCGTCGAAAAGGACGATGAGGACGACGGGGACGGCGAACGCGAGGTCGAAGTCAACGTCCTGGAGGTGGACGTTGTGGAGGTGAACGTGGTGGAGGTGGACGTCGTCGAGGTCAACGTGGTCGAGGTCGAGGTGGAGGAGGAGAACGATGACGATGACGATGACGATGACGGTTACGAGGGCGGCGAAGGCTCTGGCGAGCGCAAGAAGACGCAAGCAAAGGCGCCGCAGGCCAAGAAGTCAGGTGGCGCGCAGGCACCGGCCAAAGCCAAGGCGGCGGCACCTGCAAAACCAGGTGCCACCGGCGCCGCCGCCGCTTCCAAGAAGCCCGCCGCGGCCAAGAAACCAGCCGCGGCCAAGAAGGCACCGGCCGAAACCGAGCACACCATGCGGCGCGCGCTCTTCGTCGGCATCAACTACACGTACACCGAGTTCCCTCTCCGCGGCTGCCACAAGGACGTCGAGAACATGCACGCCTTCTTCCACCAGCGCTTCCCCGAAGTCGGCGAGGTCAAGGTCCTGGTCGACGAGGACGGGCAGCCAGCCGACACGCTCCCGACCAAGAACAACCTCCTCGCCGCCATGCGCTGGCTCGTTGCCGACGCGCAGCCGGGCGATCACTTCTTCTTCCACTACTCGGGCCACGGAGGGCAGGCCAAGGACGAGGACGGTGACGAGGATGACGGCATCGACGAGACCCTGCTGCCGCTCGACTACGAGGAGAACGGCGAGATCCACGATGACGAGCTGTTTGAGATCCTGTGCAAGAATCTGCCCAAGGGATCTGTCCTCACGGCCATCTTTGACTGCTGCCACTCTGGAAGTAAGCGTCAGCGTCTCTCACTTGTCGATTATTTTCACAACTAACCGTCACCGCCCCCTGCTCACCTGCAGCGATGATGGATCTCCCCTACACTTACCTTCTCAACCAGAACGAAGAAGTCATCACCGTCAACAACTTTGACGCGGCCAGCAAAAAGCTTCTCGAGGGGAGCCTTGCCTGGCTCAACGGCGATAAGGAAGGCGCAATGCGTGCCGCTATGGAGAGCATGCAGATGATCGCGGAGGGCGCCACCGTCTCCGCCCAAGCAACCGAGGAAGGTCTGGCTGAGGCAAGCCAGAAGAAGAAGGAGACTCAGGGAACAGTCATTCAGTGGTCCGGCTGCAAAGATGACCAGACGTCCGCGGACACCAAAATCGTAAGCAGTTGCAACCTTTGAACGGTATTTATGTGCGCAACTGAACCTCGCTTTTTTTAGGGAAACATGCCAACTGGAGCCATGTCCTGGGCCTTCATCAAGGTTCGTAACTTGTCTCGGCATTTTCAGCCCTCTTGGAAGCTCGACATACCAACTCAAAAAATCCATCAATTCCCCAGACTGTCAACGAAAACCCCGACTGCACATTCTTGGACGCACTGAAGAACGTCCGCGCCCTCCTTCGCGATGAGTACACTCAGATCCCGCAGGTGAGTGGTCGCCGACCACTTGTTGAAGTTTTGGGTACTTTTTCATCACACCCTTATACCTTTCCTTCCATCTAAACCCACAGCTTTCTTGCGGTTACGCCATGGACTTGGACCAGCCCATGGGCTTCTAATGACGTCCTGCTGTAGATTCTTCTCACGATGGACGGTCCTCTTCTCTTTTTTCTTTGAGCCTTTCTCCTTTTGCCTCTCGCGAAAAATCGACTCCTTCGAATCCACATTTGAAGTAAATACACAGCCAGTGTTTCCTCACAACCACCATCTTCGTGAATAGTAAAATAAGAGAGAAGCTCCGCGCACCATTTCAAAAAAGCATCTAGCACTGTGAAAGGGTTTCCACAAGGGCAGAAAGGGCGACAAACAAACGATTTACTTCTTCCGTGCGACTGCCGCCCGAAACTTCTTCTGCTCTTCCAACGCCTCTCCCAGCTTCATCTTGTCCGGAATAATATCTGGTAATGAGAAAGCATTCAATAAGCAATCCACGCGCTAGAAAAAGTACAACGACCAACCCTCATACCTTCCAAAAACTGAAGCTTCTCCACCCCTTTCACAGTCCTCACCACATCCTTGTACGTCACCGACCGCCTCTTATCCTCCGCCACGCGCTTGGCCACCTCCCCGGCAAACACCTCCATAAACGCCACCGTCGCCGCCGAAATCGCCACGCACGCCTCATTCCCCAGCGTCGAAATGTCCCAGTCCTCCTTGGCGATCGACCGGATCCGCGTCAGCGGAAGCACCGCAAGCGACTTGCGCCGCCGCTTCCGCCACCGCTGCACCTTCTCGCCGCTCGCGAGGGTCACCGTGTACGGCGTCGTGCCGTCGGCGCCGTCGTCGCCTTCGAGGTCGTCGTCGTCGTCGTCGTCGTCGTCCTCGTCCTCGTCAGCGTCGTCCAAGTCGTCCTCCTCGCCGTCCGACTCGTCCAAGTCGTCTTCGTCTTCGCCTTCCTCGCGACCGACCGAAACCACGGCGGGAGCGGCGGCCGCAGCGGCTGCAGCCGCAGAAGCACCCCCGCGCTTCCGCTTGCCCACCGCAACCGCCGCCGTCGAGCTGCTGCTCCCAGCTGTCGCCGCTGCCGCCTTCCCCGCGCTCTTTCCCTGTCGTTTCTTCTTCCCGCCCGCGCCGCCTGTGCCGCCGACTGCTGGTTCGGCGATCGCTGGCGCGGGATCGGGAGCAGCGGCGGCCGGATTCGCGTCGGGTGTGGGGATCGCGGGCGGCGGGGCGGCGCCGTCGGCGTCGGCAACGTCGGCGGCGTCGGCGACCATCGGGGTGTCGGCGTCGGCGTCGGCGGTGCTGGGATCCGGCGGCGCGTCGCCCATCATTATTTTGTTCCTTTTTTTTTTTTTTTTTTTTTTTTTTTTGTTTAGTCGCCTAGTCCTTGTCAGCGAAATGTCCGGATGGTTGTCCGAAAATAAGAAACGCCGCCCTGCACCCACCCACTCCAAAAGTTCTGACTCTATCGCAGAGGTGATCTAACTGAACCACACAAACATTTGTTCGACTCCATAGTGGCAAAAAAAAAACATTAAACGAAACTTCACAGGATCTAGCAAGAAATGATTATGCAAAGCTGGCACAAATCCATCAAAATTACACGCAAATTGCAGAAAAGTGGAAAGCACCCTCATGCTAGCCAACTCAAAAAGAAAGACCACTATGGTTTGGCAAGCTTCTCTTTCACCAAGGCCTCGGAAAACTCCCACAGCCTTTTCGCCAGCGCGTCGTCAGTCGCCTGAGGAATCGGTTCAGGCAAGACCTGGGCGATTGGGCCAAAGTAGAGTGTGCGGAGTCCCTTCTCTTCGATTTCAGGATCCGTGGCAACGTAAAGCGTGGTCGACGCTCCCTTGTCTTCGTCTGAGTTGATATTAGAATGGTTGCAGACGTTAGGGTGGAAGTTTGCAGGACGCACAGACCACCACGCTGAGTACTCACCGATTGTTTCCCTGTCGAATGCGTAGTACAGCGTCGAAATAGGCTTGGCGAGAAAGCCGAGCTGCGAGAACTTGGTTGCTGATAGCTGCGTCGGAATCACACCTGCGAAGGACGTTCGATTTCTTGTCAATACTTTACGCAAAGAAATTGCGGCTAGTTTCGTAAAATCAACTGACCTGGGTAGACCGAGTTGACGTACACATTCTTGATTCCTTTCGCTTCCAGGCGTGCGTTGAGCTCCCTTGCAAAGAGGACGTTGGCCAGCTTCGACTGGCCATCTGGGGGGGAAGTTAGCAATCCCGATCAAGAAGATTCCAGCAAAAAGGGGAACGCTGACTACTCACAAGCAACCCAGTCATTGTAGCTCTTTTGGTCATTGATCTTGTCAAACGCAATCCCCTCTGGCGGCGCGCGCTTCATGCTTGCCGACGTCAGCACCACGACCCTGCTCGGCGCCGACTTTTCGAGGCACGGCAGCAACCGCTGGGTCAGATGAAAGTGGGCGATGTGGTTGGTCGCAAACTGCGTTTCGATGCCGTCGGCGGAGAGTGCGAACGGGTGGGCCATGATGCCAGCGTTGAGGATGAGGCCGTGGAGCGGCAGGTTGCGACGGAGGAAGGCGTCGGAGAAGGCGTCGACGGATTTGAGCGAGAGCAGGTCGAGCGCGGCGAACTCGAGGGTGCCGGCAGTGCTGCCGAGCTCGGCGCGGAGTGCTTCGATGATGGGGGTGGTCTTGACCTCGGAGCGGCAAGCCATGATTCTGGATGGAGGGTGCCAGGAGAAAAGGAAGAGAAGAAAGAGGAGGTGAGGAGGGTTTTCATTTTGCGGTGTGGATTTTGATCGAGTGCTTACACGTGGGCGCCCTTGCGGGCCAGCTCGCGGGCGGTGACTCGACCGATGCCGGCGTTGCTTCCTGTTACGATGTAGGTTTTGCCGCGGAGGGAGGGGATTCTGTCGAAGGCCCACATGTTTCTTTCGTTTCTTTTGTGGTTGTTGGCTGGCTGGTTGGCTGGTTGCGAGGATGCTGCTGGGGTGTATCAGAGGCAGAGCGCTGTGTTTATATACACAGTTGCTGAGCGAGCACGGGTTGAGGGGGGGGCTTGCTTGCTTGTGGCGAGCGGACGCTGTGTTTTTCCGACCGTCCGTGTTGGGAATGACCTCGGCGGGTGGGGTGGCGGCATGGGGCAATGGGAAGCAGACAGGCTCACTCTGCGCTGAGTCAGGCTCAGATCGAATGTTTGGGACCACCGGTTTTTGGTGCGTCAGCCAATCAATCAATCAATCAATCAATCAATCAATCAATCAATCAATCCATTTTTTGCTGAGCGTGAGGCGGGTGCGGCTCGGAACTGGCGGGCGCCCGCAAAAACGGTTTTTGCGGAAGCTGCAAGCAAGACAGAGACACTGGCCGGCCGATGGCCGAAAAAAACATTGAGCACTGCCTCGGCACCGAGCAGTACGTCGGCGACTCGTACGGGCGGGTCTTAGGAGCTTCTCGCGCGGTACGCGGCCGGCGTCGGGGACCGCGCACACGCCCCGTGGAGGGTGGATCGGGAGTCGCCAGAGTTCGGTCCGAGGGGCCTGAAGGATTCGAAGAGGCGAATTACTGATAAGCGGCAAGGGGCGAAAGCAGGGCAGGTGGGCTTTCCGTGCCGGACATGTGGCGGATGCTTCCTTTGTTCGAAAGTCAGCAGTGCTTGTAATGAAATCAACCACGGCAACTTGAGCGATCGACGGATTGAGGACTTTCCAGTCTTCCGTCTTGGCACGGAATTGTCTTGTTTTCCTTCACCAGCGGAAATTCAACCTTGCCTAAATCAACATTCTCCTTTCGTCCAATCAAGTGAGCCTGTTGGTGAGGTTAATAAAACGAAGACCGGACCAGTGGTAGTATTTTTATATTGCATATTGATCAACGTCTTGGAGAGTTTGAAGGCAATCGACAGGATGAGCTTCGTGGACAACGACGGAAAAAGTAACTGGATTAATAAGGGCAATAGCCCGCCAAAAAAAAAAAGCGTGGAGGGTAGGGTGGAGGAGACAATCGCCACACTGCCTCGCGCGTCAATACAAAACTGCCCTATTGCTATGGAATGATGATTTTCTCGTTTTGGGAGTCGAAAACACGAAATTTGGCGCTCAACGGCACGAGACACCATGACCAATTCCCGATCAGCCAGCAGACCGACCGAAAAGAGGGCCAGCCCAGATCTTCGTCGCCGCGTAACGTGAAATGGCCGAGGAAGCCATTATGGCAGTAGGGTACTGAGGGTGCAAGGTCGCAGGCGATGGACGCCCCGAGCCAAATGTCGGAAAAGATTGTTTCTCTTTCTTTGGATATATTGATATATGCGCAGTGTGACCAACATCTTGGACAGTCTCCAAACAATCAACAAGATGAACTACGAAGATATCAGTTGTGAAAGAACCAAAGGAGAAAGGGTAGCAAGTTTCCAAAACAAAAAAAGAAGGAAAAAATACGACTAGGAGGGCAAGTGGTCACAATGCCGTAGCGCGCGTCAACACAAGACCGTTGTGCCACAATCACAGAATGCTGATTTTCTTGACGGCCTCCTTGGGTGCCGCAAGCTTCGGCACAACCAGCTCCAGCACGCCGTCGGCCATTTTCGCCTGAACGTTGTCCCGGTCAGCGTCCTGCGGCAGTCGAACGGCCCTCTCGAAGCGCCCGTAGCTCCGCTCGACGACATGGCGCTGCTCGTCCTTGATTTCCTTGTTCGCGCTGCGCTCGCCGGAAATCACCAGCACGCCTTCGTCCGAGATGGAGACGTCGACCTTGTCCTTGGGGATGCCCGGGAGGTCGGCGTGCACGACGTATCCGGCGTCGGTCTCGGCCAAGTCGAGGCGAGGGTGGAAGCCGGCGCGAGTGAGGATCGCGGAGCGCTGGTTGCGTTGCTGGCGCTGATTGTTGCCGCGGGTTGCCGTGGTCGTGCCGGCGTCGGGGTCAAAGAAGGCCGAGACAATGCGGTCAAAGTCGCCAAAGGGAGAGTCGCGCGGGAAGAAGACGGCCATTTTTTGTCCAATGCGCTCGAATTCGAAGGGTGGAAGGTCGGGGAAGGCTGCTTGGGTTTGGTACTTTTTGCTCGAATTGCAATGTGGGGAGGCCGTTCGCCGTTCCGCCTTTTTATACTCGAATGGAAAGAAATGGGTTGCTGCGTGTGAAAAAAAGGTGTGTCGTTTTTGGAAGTTTCTGGACAATTCCATGGGGGTGGCACAACCGTCGCCCTTGTCAGTGACAAGTCATGATTGTTGTCCGAAAACAAATGATCCACTTTGTTCGTCCGAACAATGAAAAAGAGAGAGAAATTCGAAGAAAAATAACATTTGAACACGCACACTAGGAATAAAGCAATCAATTGATCGCGAGAGCGGACAAATTATGAATCAGGAGGACCCATCCGCGTACTTTCCCGCTGGCCCGTACGCAGCCCAGTCGACCGGAGAAATCAAAGTTCCCTCGCTGGCGTCGAACATGGCGTTTCCAGACGCCGTTTGGATAGCAGGCGTCTCCCTCTGTATAACGTCCCAGTGCTCCACAAGCTTGCCGTTCTTTGCCCTAAAAATATCAAGCACGATATTCGTGGGCTGCCCTGCAAACGTGACGCGCGAGTGCACAAACACAATATCGCATTTCGACGTGACAAACCCAGACGCGCGCTCCGTCGACAGGCCCGAGTACGCGAGGAACGCCTCGAATCCTGCGATGCCGTTCTGCGCCTGCGGGTTGTGCTGGATGTACGGGTCCTGCAGGTAGTCTCCCGGCACCGCCGACGCGTTCGTAAACAGCTGCGTCAGCGCCGTGACCGCCAGCGCGCGGTTCGCGGCCTCGACGGCCTCGCCACAGCTGCAGTTCTGGAACGACAGCCGCTCCGCGGACGGATCCGCCATCGGGTTGCCGCTGGCCGTCGTCGCGACGTACGACTGCACGATGTCCCAGTGCTCGGCGATGAGGCCGTTCTCGACGCGGAAGATGTCGACGACGACGTTTTTGCTGCCCGTCGAGAGGTCGGTGGAGAGGGAGTGAAGGCTGACGATGTTGTCGCGCGAGGCGATGAGGCCGACGTCGTAGGTCGCGTTGCGGGACGCGACGAAGGTTTTCAGGCCGTTCGCGCCGTTCTGGACGTACCTGAAAGGAAGAGTAGGTTATGGCATGTGGTGTTGGAGCCAAAAGCAACACCTACGGGTTGTGCTGGATGTATGATGGTGCTAAGTACTGTTCGATGATGGAAACATTTCCGTCGTTGAGTACCGATTTCGCCCATGGAAATGATATTTGATGTATATCAGGATGAAACTCAAGGCAGCTTCGGCTGGAAAGCTGCAAACCGCGGTGTATACGAACGCCTCAACGGGGTTGAGAACGGTGTCGCCAAATTTATAGAAATTGAACCCTCGGCGCTCACAGAAGACGCGACGGCGATTGCAAGAGATGCGAGCCAAAGACTAGCGGGATTCGTTCAGAAATACAAAAAGTGCAAAGTTAGCCTAAAGGGCTGGCAGCGCAGTCGTGATAGAACAGATACCCACAGCATATTCGGGAGGGAACGAACTGCGTCTGTCTTTTAGGTTTGCCCCTAACTCTCGCTCACAATGTTCTTGATGCACGGTTGGCTGCTCTGATCGAAGGAGCGCACGCCCCTTTATATTGAGGGCAGTCTTGGCAGTGCGGCCAAATCGTCGCGCCCGAAACGTCTCGGATCCTCTCCGCACCATCTCTTGTTGGAGATCACGCTGTCTCTCGGGCCTCCGCGTCCGAAAAAAGGTGCAAAAGAAACGTTAACGCGGCCTCGGACGAAGGACCAGACAGAAGCGGCAGGCCGCGCGCAGCCACGGACCTCCGTTTTGTGCGTCGGCGCGATCGATCAAAAGAAAAAAAGGGGCCAGGAACTCCGAGCGCCGCAGTCCTGCCTCAATGAAAATCTTGTGTGTTCTTTCGCCCTGACATCATCAAATGCAAAGAAAGTTAACCCAAACCCTGATCTTTCTGCAATGACATCAACTGCTTCCGCGGATTCTGCGTCAAATATCTACTTCTCAGTTTTCAACTGTAAGCCCGGTCTGCGATGCCGCAGAAGCAGCCAAATGGTATTTATTAACTGTCAATGTTTCTTACGAACGGACTGATCTTTGTAACTTGCAACTACGATCACGACGGTATGAATATGCATAGAAGAACTTCAAATAAGATAGCACAAGAATCAGACTGCACAAGATTCACGTCAGTTTAATGAGGACGCAGCGGGGGTTTCATCATATCAAAGTCACGCGTCCATCAGCCGGTCGGAGCGGAATGCCAGCGAATGCAGCTGGCGAATGACACGGTATAAAAAGAACCCAAAGAGTGGTATCGAGAGGAGGTACGGAGTCCTTCAAGCCCAAGAAAAGGGACGGTTAAGTTTGATAGAAAGCACAACCTCTGCCCCAGATCCGACTTACCCAAAATATACAAACGTTGTCAAAAACACCGTCACGAGCGGTGACCCAACAAAGAGCGTCACCGTCAGCGAGAACACGACTGCATACGCCAAAAAGAATGCGATGCCCGCCGACAACCAGTTCAGCGCGACAACCGCCGCCCGCACCGCCTCAACCAGCGCTGCCGTGCCGCCGCCGCCTCCGTCTCCCTCGACGCCGCCGATCCCGCCGCCTCGGGCGTTCCTGCGGTCGCTCTCGTCGGCCTGCGAAGGCCCCCCTCCGCCGCCGCCGCCGCCGCCGCCGCCGCCCCCCTGCCCGCGGTACAGCCGCGACCCGGCCGCCTGCCGCCTTGCCTCCGGCGACACGCTCTTTGCGCGCAACTCGACAGCCTCAACGAGCGTGCGCAGCTGCCGCGCAAAGGCATGGCGGGTGACGAGCACCAACACGAGCACCGACACCCAGCACACGACGTACAGCGCGTCCGCGACGGCGACGACGGCGCGGTAGCGCGCCGGGGCGGCGGGGGTCGCCGCTAAAGTGGGCGTAGTCGGAGTAGTAGCCTTGGAAGAGGGTGAACGCGAGGGTGACGGCGGCGGGGATGGTGAGGGACGGGAGGAAGCGGGTGCGCAGGTTTTTGAGGAAGGGCGTTTGCACGCCGGCGGATCGGAGGACGATGTTGACGAAGAGGAGGGAGGCGGTGTAGACGAGGAAGGAACGGATCGCCATGAGCGATCTAATGAGACGCAGAAAAGGATGTGGTGGATTAGCCGGGTGCAGGTGGCTGCAAGGGCAGAGAAATGTGGCTTACAGAAAGACGGTGGAGCTTGTGTCGAAGAAGGATGCGAGGGTCATTGCGATGCCCGAGAATATGTTTGAAACTGTGTACAGGATGATGAACCACTCGAACTGGCTGAACGAGAATATGGGTATGGTGGATTGCGCGTCGTCCAAGCGCGATCTTGTCTTTTGAAGTAGCTTTTGCAAGACCACCAGCAAAACACCCATCGCAATTGATACGTAGCATATGCATGCGAGGATCTGGCCTGTGGTAGCAAGAAGGGACACGGGTTTGAGGTCGGCGAAACGATGATCTCAAGTGGGCAGGGAGCTGGCGGTGGGAGTCCTCACCAAATGTGTCCAGGCCGGGTGCGTAGTGATCTGCGCAGAAACGGAGCTGCGCATAGTAGCAATCTGCGAGTTCGTGTTTGCGTCAGTCCAAGGAAAGAGGAGCTGAGAGATCGCACCGGTCAGATCGGCCATGCTGTTATTAATACTGTTTTTTTTTTTTTAGGCGCCTGCTGTTGCTTCCGGTGCTGCTTTCGAGGGGTGGGCGGGTGCGGCCCAACGAGCTAGTCGATTCGGGCTCTCGTCAAAATGAACAGCAGCCAGACTGGCGGAAACACAAGGGTCGCTCTGAATGAACGAATGACGTATAATAAATGGGGAGACAAGCTTATCGCCCAGTTTTCCGTTGCCTCTCCCCTTTTTGGAAAATGGTTATTCCATTTCGCAAGGACCCATGACGCTGATTGAGAACCGCCACAGAGGGCATCTGGAAAACATACATCATGTCGAAGCGGACCAGATTCGGGCAACAAGCTCAATGGAGCAAGCCAATTCGGCGAGGAGTGAAAAGTCGAGAGTACTTCCAGCACGTGGGACCCCCCACCCTTGGATGAACGTCCCTTGAAGCGAGCACCTCTCTCGTCCTCGATTGGGGGTAACTATGGAGCGTGCAGAAAAATGTAATAAAAATCAGAGTTGCTGATCAAGCAGAGAGTTCAATTACTTGCGCAAAGCTCCCCTCAAGCTCGTTTGTATATTTTCCTGTTCGAACGCATCGGGAAGACAGAACCAGCTCGAAATTTTTTTCCTTTCTCAACCCAATCCACCGCATGCGCTCTTTCACCGAAACTGCCGCAAAAGGAAACGGGTGGGAGGGCTTGTTCCAAAAGGGACTTGGTTCGGATGTGGGAAGTTGGCCCGCTCAGCCGAGTTTTCAAAGAAGCATGAAATAACCGGCAGACAGACGGAGACTGACAGCGAGAGAGAGAGAGAGAGAGAGAGAGAGAGACAGACAATGAGAGGGTTGAGAGTGAGGGAGGGAGACAGAGAGACGCCCCCCCCGCGAAGCCCTCACACACTCCGCAACAAGGACAAAAACTCAGAAAAAAGGCAAAGAAAATCATACCAGCCAACCCCGCCCCCGCACAATGCAGATCAGAACCGCCGTCGCCGCCGCCGCCGTCGCCGTCCTCCCAGCGACCCTCGCTCTCGCCGCCCCCACCACCGCGGACGGCGTCGTCACCGTCCCCATCTCAAAGCCCCGCGCCCCGACCGCATCCCACGCGATCGTCGGCGCCCTGCGAAGGGCAAAGTTCTCCCGCGCCGTCAAGGGCGACGACGCCGACCCCGCGCCCAAGGTCTTCACCTCGAAGAACCCGCAAGGGTCCGCGAACCTGTACAACGAGCTGGACCAGCTCTGGTCCGTCAACATCACCCTCGCCAATGGCGACGTCTTCTCGATGGACCTCGACACGGGGTCCAGTGACACTCACATCAGGTACGAAGGGAAAGCTTGGTTGTTCCTGTTTTCTAAACTCCCCTCCTTCGCTAATTAAGGGGCACTCGCTGCACAACCGAAGACGGAGACACTTCCTGCGATGGCAAGATGATCAGCTTGAAGAACTCGGCCAAGTACCAGTTCATTCGCCAAAACAAGGCATTCTATGTGCTCTACGGCCTTGGCGCTGTGGCCGGTGACGTTGTCACTGGACCAATCACTCTTGGAGGTAAGATACGAATGGCCTTGCCGCGCTCTTTCTGAGAAGTGCTTCTCCAGGATTGACGGCCAACATCTCTCTCGGCATCAACGCCATCGAGCTTTACTTCTCCGGCTCGGACGGCCTGATGGGTCTCGGCTACGACTCTATTTCCGACATCAAGAAGTACACCAACCTCAGCACCAACTGGTTTGACGCTCTCGGCTACAAGGATCACCGGAACAGGTGCAAATTTCCTGCCTTGGTGGCAAGATGGTTCCTCCCTAAGACTCTTTAAAAGGTTCTCCTTCTACCTCTCCAACACTGTGGACGACTACGGCGAGGTCACCTTCGGCGGCTCGGACTCCAGCAAGTTCAAAAACAACATCCACTGGTGTAAGTATCCGACCGTTCAACAATGGTCGCCATCCGTCTAAACATTTCGCGTTTCTCTATTCCACACAAAAGACCCCCTCACCTCCGAAACCTATTTCCAGCACTCCATCGCCAACTGGACCTACACCGTCGGAAAGAAGACGGGCCAGCTCTGGAACTACCAGCCAGGCACCACGGTCCCCGCCGACACCATCGTCGACACGGGCACAACGCTCGTCTACCTTGGTCAAGACGCCGCCGACGGCATCAACGGCGCTATCGGTGCGGTCTACGACAACACCAGCGGTGTATACCTCTTGAACGACACCCTGTGCGACCCCAAGGTCCTCCCCGTAGTCAAGTTCTCGGCGCCGGCGACGGGATCGACCCCAGCCACCACTTTCGAGATCCCACCTGCTTCCTGTGAGTCTTTCACCCTCTTTTGCAATCCTTCTCCACTTATTCAAAAATTATTAAACGACTCGGCGCCCCCTCTCAAAAAAAACACACAGACCTCGTCCCCAACGTGGACAACAACGGGAACCCCATCCCTGGATGCGTGTCCGGATTCTCGAACGGTGGTGACGACCTCGGCATCCTTGGCGACGTCTGGATCCGCGCCCAGTACACCATCTTCGACAAGAACTCGAACCGCGTCGGGTTTGCGACCGCCGTCCACCCCTGAGGAGACAGCCCGCAGTCTGAAGAAACTGCTGCTTCTTTCTTGTTTTTCCTTCTTTCCTTTCAAAAGACTTTATCCTGGCACTTGCAGTAGGATCCTTGTTGGATCTTTGCAAACCGTCCATTTAATCAATCCCCCACACCCCGGCCTTTTTTTTTCTCGTCCTACGTTCTTTGGTTCCTTTACGAATCTCAAACTTTCTCCCACCAAGTAATCCTGAGGTGTTCGTATGACATTTCTGTCTAATAGAGTGGTTTCAAGAATGAAATGGATTCTCACCCTCCTACCTTACCTTTATTTCTCACGCTTCACTTGTTCCCTCCCTCATAAAAGTGCAAAAAATAAGCATAATGTCGCAATGACAAATTATGAAGGTTTGTTTCACCAAATGTGTCGTTGGAATCCAGAATCATTTTGAGTTGACATTGCTGAGAACAACCAGGAGCGCGTGTAGCAAGTAGTGAGGTTGGCAACCTTGTTCGGGTTGAGGACAAATTCCGCGGGTTGAGGATTTGTCCTTTCTCCTTGCCACGTTTGGGAATGAGGGTGCTTTACTCAAAGACGCTTCAATTTTTTCTCCACCACTCTTCCCTTCACAAGTACATATCACAAAACCAAAACGGGTCGAGGTTTGCTTTGGCGCACGAAAGAGGAGGCAAAGAGATGCCCAAATGATTTCTGCCGCGGGGGGAAAAAAAGTTAGCTTGGAGGCTCGACCGCTGCTTGGAACGATTTAACAACACCATCAACACAAATCCTAAGACGCGGTATCCAGTGCCCAGCGCGAATATAGCCAGCAGGTTTCGCGTGGTTTAGTCCATCGTGCACCTTATTTTCAGATTTGTTTGAAAGCCGTGAGAAGATGCGGATAATTAATCCCTCACCGTCCCCGCTTGAATAACCCCGTCCCCACTTGCACGACCCCGTCCCCACCTTGTCGTTCGGTCCCCCCCTCTTTGTCGTCCGTCCCCACTTTGTCATTCAGTCCCCCCCCCCACCCTGTCATCCGTCCCCACTTTGGCGTCCGTCGTCTGTCGTCTGTCGTCGTCCATTCGGCCCCCCTCGCTACATTTTCAGCGTTCGCACTCCAACATCCAAATCGGTTCCGTCTGGGGGGATATACTTTTTTCTCAACTAGTGAGATTGTTTGTCCCAACCGAGGGTTCTAAATTTACAAACAACTATTGGCAATGGATCTCTAGGCTCTTGCATCGATGAAGAACGTAGCAAACTGCGAGAACTGATGTGAATTGCAGAATAGTGGACCGTGGATTGGATCGGGAGAGGAGAATGGGCAAAAGGCCGATCGTTGAGTGACTTTTACAAAGAGCCCATGTCGGGCAGGGGAAAAGAAACGAAGTACCAGCTGTGAAATGCAAGGAAGCCAGCGCAATACGAAAAAAGGAAGCCACCGTTTTGCCCTTACGTTTGGTTTGATCAGCGTCGGTTTGGTTCTCCTGACAAACGAACTCACAATGTAGCAGACGGTTTTGCGGTGACTGGAGGACGCTTCGCGAAAGAAGGCCGTTTTCTCCTCACCGAAATTCTTCACGGCAGGCGGAGACGCGGCCAGCGCCACCGCAAAGCTCCATGCCGATGCTGACGCACTTGCGCTGCCCGTCGGAGATGCCGCGGGTGAGCTCGCTGCCGATTTGGGTGTGGACGACTTCTTCGAGGCTGCGGCGGTTTGGGCGGGAGAGGATGCATTAGCGACCCACATCCGTGCACCCCTTGTTTTCCCCGCCTGAAACACTCAACTTGAGAGCCTTTATGACATTGTCCACGTGGTTTTCAATCTCTTGCTTTCGTCCACGAGCGGGCAGCCGAATTCGTGCTGCGTAAGCGGGCTGGATGCTGCTGGCACGCGACTACTTCCATTTGCAAAGCAACGCACAAATACACACACACACACACACACACACACACACACACACACACAAACACACACACACACGCACGCACACACAACTCAATCCATTCATTCATTCAATTTTCACGCATCGGTGAAAGGGGGCGCTTTCGATTCACATTCGTTTTCCGTGGATTCAACCACCTCGACGATGCACGCGGCGGCGAAAAACGAGTGCTCGGCCCAGGAGGCACTCGGCTTGGCAGACAGGATCCGCGCAGTCTGTTTGTTGCGGGCGTTTGTTTTTCGAGTTACTGTTAAGCTCGCAGTTGAGGGTTTCTGGCATTCAAAGAAGAAAAAAAGAAGCTCTGACCCTGTTGGATCGCAACGCGAGCGCGAACGCAGTCGTTTGGAAGATAAGATAGGTACCGTATCCACCGAAGACGTGCCACAGGGCGTGGGCGGGGATTGAACCCCAAATGCGACCAAGGCGACAGAGACGTTTCTCATATAGGCTCCAAATGATTGCAGCCACCAAGAGCAAGCACGCGCCCGTCATTGCATATTCATACGCTAGCTTGATTTGCTCGGCTTTGCAGAATGGGTCGCAAGGGGCGCCTTGCTTTGTCGTACCCGAGACCCTCTCTGCCTCCCTCTTTCTGCTCGCGAGGCTGAGAACGAGGCACACGACGCACACCACGTAGACCGCAACCTCCCCCGCGGTGCCCAGGTCCGGCATCTCCGTTGAGGCCTCCGATACAAGCGTGACGACAAGTCCCGACGTGAGCAGCTTGCACAAGACAACCTCCACCGCGGCCCACGCGGCCGCTGGCAACGACGCAAGGCGGGCCTCCGCGACCTTGTCCTGGGCGTTGCTCTGACCAGCCCGGGAAAGCGTGGAGACGCACTCGTGGACGAGAAATGGCGCCACAAGGATGCCTGGGACGGTGATGGTGAAGCCGTCGAGCCGGTTCCAGTCGGCGCGTCCAGTAAAGTGAGCTCCGAAGGAGGCCACGCCGTTGGCTGTCATTAGAGAGTACAGCGCCAGGAGCAAGCTGTCGTTTCTGTTGTGCGCTAGGGTGGCGGCGGTACCGAGGAGTCCCAGAAGGACGATTACCGCGGCCGAAGTACTGCTCGCCACCTCGGGGAATCCACCCCACCGTGCTTCGCAGAATGGGAAATCGCCACTACGGACCTCTGTGTTCATTGACGTTTGTTCTTTTTCTGGATGTGGAAATACAGAAATGGAAAAGCAATATTCGAGAAGCCGGAGAGGGAACAGAATATGGGACGGTAATGTGCTTTTCAATCTGGCTTCCGAGAGGCTCTTTGCAATGTGATGTACAAGCATCCAGTTGAACGGCAGCACCAAAAATAGTGATCTAGGTTGTCTAAATGATTCAATACCATTTTACCAAAAATAGCGCGCCACAGTGTGCAGTTCATGATATGCCTACAAACTCAACCACAGAATGCTGAAACACAGACGAAACGACCCTGCAGATTATGAATCCTGGCTGGGAAGGGGCGTAGGAGAAGGCTGCTCCGAGTGTTGGCTCGACTTTTGGCCATCACTACACACTCATCAGCGGTTATGTTAACCAGCAATGATGGGGCGGAGGAGGCGGTTTGGCCAACGATGGGTTTCAGCTTCAAGAGCACAAATGGATTGAAGAACTTTGTCGTTCACGTGAACAGTTCTAGCATTGGTGTCGTCGTAAAGAACAAACTCGCAGACTCCACTTTACCGCCATGTTTTTCGTGGTTTCCGGCCAGACCCTTACTTCTCGCTCCCCGCGTACTTGTACACACCCCCTTTTCGTCCTTCCAAAAAAGTCGCCGAGCCGGCATCGTGTGAGGCGGGCGCGGTGTGGGCGAGGCCGTTTGGGAGGAACAGCGAGTACCCGCCGCACGCGGCTTCCGGCACGCTCGAGGGTGGCGTCGTGGGCCAGGACCGCTCGTACTCGGGTGCCGCGTTGTGGGAGCAGTTCTAGTTTGATTGGTGAAGCGAAGGTCAAGGGCCAGGAGCGTCAGTCTCATTTTGCTCGCCACAGCAGATGAACGGTCGAATGGCGAGAACCGCGATCCTGACCTGTCTGTGATTGGCTCGGGTGAGCCACACAACACTGAGGTGCAAGGTTACCAGGATCTCTACAACTGATGCAGTGAGGACCCGGCCCTTTTTTCCTGTGAAACTGAGGTACGTTAAGCCCGCTTATACTACTTTTGTGGATACTGCATATCCAAGCCGCTCTGACAGCCTGCTTGCTATCTCATCCTGATGCATCTGGGGCCGCTCACGGGTAAGAGCTTCAATAAAGTCCAAGTCCTTGCGAGTGAGGGACATTGGATGTCCACTTCCGACAGAGCAAGGGGCTGTATGTGTTCCCCCTTCTCGTACACAGCCAAAATTTTCTCACAGATTGCTTGAAGATTACGAAACGTTCAGCCAGCTTCTTTGTTGTCGGGCGTCAGGGCTATGGTAGCAGGAGTACACCCGTTGGAGATGCGTTTGCCTCCATTGCTGTGGAGGATGACGGTGGTGGAGGCACAGTGGAGGCAGTTTTGTGATCAAGCAACATGGAGCGCAAGTGATGAACTGTTGCCCCCTGTGTCCTTCCTTCGTAGCCTACCAATGTGACCTGCTCCAGTGATATCAAATGCTAGCGTGATAAGCTCCATGCAGGTAGTGCGCCACCAAAGCGACGTGGAAACCAAGGTTCAAGGGAAATTGCTGTAGGTGCAGCGTACGTCAACTGAAAATAAGCAAATGGTAAATTCCGCCTCCATGAGGCAGTTTCTGCCGGTAAGACTCAGCCCACCGGGTTCGGACGCCATCCCAGAACGGAGGTCAGCTGAATGAAACAGCCCATTGAAAAAACAAGAAAATTCATGCGACTTTCCTGCATCATTTCAGCCGGACCATGTCTTTTGCTCTGTCGTCCTTTTATTGATCAAAACCCAAATCCAAACCTGGCAACAATGACTGGCGGAGCCCTTGGCTGAGCCACCCACCACTCACCCAACACTACATAAACCGACCACCTTCTTTGTCGGTCGACCCAACAGTACAATCTCGGTCGCTGATTTCCCATACGGCACAAATGGCTGTTCCCCGACCGTCGCTCGTCGCTCTTCTCTCCCTCGTCCTTCTCGTTCTGGCCACTTTCGTCCCCAGTGCCTTTGCAATCGGACCTGCCGTGCTCAAGCCCCGTACAGGAATCAGTGTCCGTTCAAACCTTCTGCCTAATACTCGTGAGCAACCGCCCAATCTCATCTCCCTCGTTTAAGACTTACTTAACTTTGCCTCCCCATAGGCCCTGTAAACAAAGAACGTAAGCCTTTCACCCAACCATAACAGTACACTCATCCCCATCACTCGAAAAAACTAAAAATAACATTCAGCCGCTGTTGCAAGTATGCAATCTCTTTACGTTAATTTGTACCTTTTTCTTTCCGATTGCTCGCTGACTGACTTCGTCATCCCACATTTTTCCCTTCCTGAAGCCCCCCGAGTCGCTTCCAGCGCTGGTTCAGCTCGTGAGTTGCCGCCGCCTTCCTTTCCTTCTTTCTCGTATAATACTCACTCCTCTTTGCCTGACCCAGGCTTCCTGAACAGAGAACGTAAGCCTTTCATCCAACTGATTCGGCAACTCCTTTTTTTTATCGCTTGCTCCGGCTTGCTGACTTCGCGAACCCCACACCAAATCCTTCTTGAAGCCGTACGGGTCGCCTCCAGTGTTTCCCGTGAGTTGCCACCTGCGTTTTCCTACTTTTTTCTCTCCTAATACTTAAGCCGCTTTGCCTGACGCAGGCGCCGTGAACAAACAACGTAAGCCTTTCTTCGACTTTAGCAAAACTGATCCCCAGCCCTCGAACAAAATAATCTTTCAGCCGTTGCGAGGAGTGCCTCCAAAAGGGTAAATTTCTCACATTTCTTTCGGTGAAAACTTTTAACATTCTTTACCCCCTTTGACAACGAATAAAGGCACGACGCTAATTGCCAGGAGAAACGCTTAGTCCAACTCCGCTGTGGCAAGCTGTTCGTCGACCGGTCAAAGGAGCTTCCATTTTTTATTTGTTTTGTTGTGCGCGATTTTGGTGTGTCAATCAAAAAATCTTGGGTGTAACAATGGAAACGTGAGCCTTCAACATTTTGATTCGCTGTCCCGGGAGCGTGTGAAGAAAGGGAGGAAGGCGCAGCTGGAAACGAGCGGACCTGTCGCCCCTTTCCAGGGTTTCCAATTGAGCGCCCCAGAAATATGGAAAAAGACAGAACATCCTTGCAAATATTCCACCCCAAACCGAAGTACATGTACGGGAATATTCCCGGTAAAACTACACTTTCCGTTGGGTGAACAGTGTTTCAAAACAGAATTCCCTAGCGATTCTCTCTTTCTTCAAATCACTTTTGAGCAGAATCAGACGCAATCGTCGATCAATTCGCCCAGTTTGTTCGACAAACACCAACTGGTCTCAACTTGATCCGCGAACAAAAGGCATGCACAGTCCTCGACCATCGCTTCGCTGAAACACGCTCTTTCAAGAAACTTCCAAGGCTTGAGCGCAACGCCAGCGTTGCCCGCCCGCGCCGTGGTCGCCGCCACCGCCGCGATTGTAGGCTCCGCATCGATCGCGATCGACGACGGCTGAGATGGAATCTGACTGTGAAGACGAAGAGTTTTCGGAAGTGGCGGAGCTTTCAAAATTTCCGGGGGTGTGGATTGGCAAAATGCCAATCTAAAGTGACGTTGTTCTGACGTCCGTGCCAAATCTTCAAAGCCTCGATTGGCACATTCCTTTTTGGGCATCCCCCATCGCCATCGCCATCGCGCGCTCCCTCCTCCATCAGCCCTCATTCCAAATATGGATTGTTGGGGCCGGCTGCAAAGCGGCAGGCCCTGTGGTTGCGCGTTTGTACGTACTGGCTTGGTCGCACCACTTCGGAACTCGAGCGAACCATAAATTTTTGCGAGACGGCCCAAAACGGACCCGGCAGGCCTTGTGGCTGCGCGTTTATTCTGGCTTGGTTCCCGTTTCGTGCATTGAAAGCGACAGCACAGAGACAGAGAGACAAAGTCGGTGCAAATGGAGATGGTGTGGGGGAGGCGTCAAGCCACACTCGCACACACACTCCCTGAATAGGCTCAACCCCCCAACCGCCAAAGCAAAGCTTCGCACAAAAAGAACAGCAATGCAATTCAAGGCCATCCTCGCCGTCGTCGTCGCCGCCGCCGCCGCCGCCACTTCCACCCCGTCCGCTCTCGCGTCGCCGCTCCACCGCCGCGACGACGTGTCCGTCGCCTACGACCACAACTACGACCGCGCGACCGACCTGTCCCTCGCAAGCGTCACGTGCTCCGACGGCAGCAACGGCTTACTGACAAAGGGCTACTCGTCGATCGGCGCCCTGCCCGCCTACGCCGCCGCGTCGCCGTACGTCGGCGGATGGAACTCGCCAAACTGCGGCAAGTGCTACACCGTGTCGTACAACGGGCGCTCTGTCAATGTCATTGCCGTCGACCTCGGAAACTCCTTTGTCATGGGCGAGGACGCCATGAACGACTTGACCGGCGGTCAGGCTGAAGAGGTCCTTTGAACTGTGGTTCATTTGAACTATTCTGTACCTACATACAATGATATTTTATATCGATCACACGGCAACATTAGGACGTTGCGCAGGACAACGCGCTGGTCCTCCGGGTCGCGCCCGCCTCCACCAACGCTTCGACAATCTCCTTGTGCTTAAAGTGCTGCGCGACCATCATCGGCGTGAACCCCTTTTAGCTGACGCGGTTCACGTCGGCGCGACCCGACGCGACAAGGAGCCTGATCATATCCACCAGCCATTCGCCGCCGCAAACGTCTGCGGCGTGTGCCCGTCGAAGCGCTCCACGTTCGGGTCCGCCCCCGCCTCCAGCAGCGCAACCACGCAGTCCGGGTGCCCGCCCATCACCGCCGCCGCCAGCGGCGTCACACCTTTGTTGTTCGCCACGTCCACGTCCACGACAACGCGATCACCGGCGTCGTTCTTGATTGCCTGCAGGTCATGTGGAGGGCGGTGGTGACCAACGTCCCTGGAACACCGTGGTTCGGAATGGAGCGACAAGAAATGGCGCACTGCGAAGCCGAGCGAGCACAAGGACGGCGGCCGGAGGCGGCGGCTCAGGCGGCGAAGCGGAGGCGGGTGCGTTGGCGGCAGTTACCGGGCCTCGAGCGATCGGTCCGACTACTTCGATGGAGCCGAGATCCAAGCGAGATGGAGGTCGATGTGGATGCGACTTGCGGCTTCGTTCGACCCAAGTCAATGCATGCTCCTCCTTTCAATCGCTCATCGCCGCGAGCGCTTCGTTAACGTTGGGGAGTCTGAATGGTACGGCTGCACAACGTGCCAGTTCGCTTCCCAGTTTTGGAGGAGCGATCGACCTTCATCCGACTTCAAACGCTGCTCGTCCATGAAGGTGTTGCTTGAGTGGCCCGCAGGGGGCAGAGCCTTCACCGATCGACCTGGGATACGGACCAAAAGAGCCTTCTGCGTGTTGGTCGCCGTCTCGTGGTGTATATGGGCGGTGAAGGGCTGCTGTGGGCAAACAATGAGGAACAGCGCTGGACGGTATGGCACGGGACTTGCCCGATGTGACTCCATTCCACCTCATATCGGGACAAATTGACGTAAATATGGCGACACTTGCCCGATCGCATTCAACTAAACATGTTTTTCACGGCCCTCGCTCTTTCCCCTGCCGTCTGTGCCGCTCAGCGGGTTCATTTTCACAGGGACAGCTTCCGAGACTCCAAACCGGGAGGCTTCGGATTCGATATCTCATCACTCATGTTGGGATCTGCTTCTTCTCAAAGGCGGTGCTTCTTTTTTTTTTTTTCCTTTGAACACGCTCCCACAACTTGCTATGTAATGATGAGAGCCAACACCCCATAGATAGATAGATGTTGTTTCTCGGAGCGTCGTCGTCCCGTGGTTTCTTCTGCCACTTATTCTGGAATGATCGATTGTGGCTGTGAATTTTTGCCATGTCGAAATCCCAAAGCAAAAATGTCTGGAACAGTGTCGTCAGCCCCCCACCACCAGCCAACCAAAAGCGGCGACGGTGTGGCCGATTCCTCGCCCCCTCCGCCTTCACCACAGACAACGGACCACCCTGACCACTCGCACCGCCTGTCGCAACAATCGCAACAGCCGCTGCCCCCTCAGCGACATGCCGGTCCTGCCTCTTCCCAAGCCTCCATCCAAGGGGGAAGTGGCCAACTTCACGGGCAGCGTCGCCACCACTACGGAGAGCCACTTCCCCCCTTCCCGCAACCGGAGCGTCGCGCATACCAGCCGAACGAAGGGATCGACTGGGACCGAGACCGTATTCCGTACAGCGGAGGGAGATCGGGGGTTGTCCTTGATGATGCCAATTACCAGCGAGACTTGTGGTACGGTTACCCTCAGCACCCGCAGCGTCACGGGTCGCTGTCCGATTCTTATGACACGAGTGGCCAGCACCCTCCTCTGAGCGTGTACTATGAGTACCATGGTGCGCGTTCGTGCTCATTTTTTTCCCCCGATTCCCTTCCGCCTCCAACCCCAGTCCCCGGGCCCTTCTCCATCGCAGCAACGGAAGAATACTGGAAGTACTAACCAAAGGACCAAGACCGTCCCAGCCTTAGTCGCAATCCCCCTCTGGCATATGGGCCGGGGCCGCCACTTCAGCATCGCAGTTGGGGCAACAGCGGTAGATCTCTTATACCCATGGAACAGGGAATGAATCCCTACGGCCCTCAAAAGAGGCCGCCAGCTGATTTCGATCCTCCTCGGTCAGAGCCTCACGAGTATCCACCATATCAGTACGGACGAGACCCGAGACAAGATGATGTGAGGAAGGTTTTATCACTGCAAGCGTTTTCTTTTTTTTTTTTTTTTTTTTTTTTTTGGAGATGCCTTATAACCACACACACGCTCCCTCGCCCACAATCCGCGACCTTGACAATCTCACACACTCGTCAAAACTACTAACACACATCTTCAAAATCAGCCTACTCACTCACCAAGCGTAGTGCATTCGGAACCGAGTGCGGTCTCTGGCAGCAAGACGAGCCGTAAACGCAAGGCCACTCCGACTGAGCCAGACAGCACACGCAGCCCGGACAGCACGCACCAGGCGTCGACGTCGTCCTCATCGTCATCCGTCGCCTCACCGGTGACGGTCAAGCCCACCATCGCAGCCGCAGCCGACAGGAATGCGGCCAACGGAGTGAAAGGGGCCAATTCGCCGGCGCCGGCAAGTGACCGCAGCCTCCGGAACCGAGAAGCGTGCCGCCGCCTGCGAGAGAAGAAGCGCAACGAGCTTGAAACCTTGCGAGCGGAGGTGGCGCGCCTGACGGCAGAAAACGCGGAGCTGAAGAGGAAATTGGCCGAAGCGGACGCCGAGCGCGTGGAGAGGATGAAGACGGAAATTGAGTACTTGCGAAAGTGGGTTTGTCGCGGGACGGAGTTTTGTTTGCGATACTCATTCTGACCTAATCGTTGCATTCCAGATTGCAAGAGTCGAAGGAAGGAAAGGATTGACAAGTGGTTTCATTTCGTGGGTGGATGGGCGAGGATTCTGGCTTGCGATGCCCACTTCGAAATGGAAAGAGACTTTGCTGCGTAATGAAAATCCGGTTGACTCGGTGTGGGGATGGGCGGGGGGCTGAGGGGCGGAAATCGCAGGCCCCCACGGTAGGGGTGAACGTCGGGGTCGGTTGGCTGACTGAAAACATGGTAACAAAATCGAAAGGCAAGGAAGGGCAAAGCCGCGGAATCGGTGCAGCGAGATCACCAACTTGACAGCCGAGTTCCACACGTTTCCGCAATCTCAGCTCGTCGTTTCTGACCCGAACGCAGTGAGCTGTACGCACCCGAAGTGAGCTGTACTCACCCGAAGGTCCCGAGGTTCTGTGTCGACATTGTTTTCACAAAGAAAAGATAGACGGCGGTTTGGCAAGTCGAACATTTCGACAAGGACCAGGCGAGTCGCCGAACTTGACCAACGATGTTGTTCGAGTGGCCCAGTGGATCGAGTGGGGCGAAATCTCTTGGGTGAGTGCCTTTGACTTTAATGAGAGATGGCCATGAGAATGTTCTGCTCGCCAGGTGGTGGCGGCGTCGCCCTTTGTGAAACGAGGGAGGGCCGTCACAGGTGGGACCTCGAGTCGTGACAATAGTCCAAAAGTTCCCATCTCTCGTCGATTCATCTCCGCCTATTTTCGGCGATCTAGCGCGATTAAGAGTCCTCGTGCTCAAGAAAGAGTCAATACGTCCGGCTTCTTCGTAGTAACAACTGGAAGGCCGATCCATCCAATCCGCATGTTCCCAGTAGAAAGCGTGCGTCCAATGCCACAAACGAAATCACGATCCAGCGCGGAAACGACTTGTGAGCTCGACAAAGAGTACGTTTTCGAATGGAGAGTCCCCGCATTCTGATTCGCAAAAACGTAGGATCAACGAAGCCGCATTTCATTTCGAGCGCAAAGTTCATTGAAATATTCAGAGATATCGAAAGGTACAACCCTCGAGACGATTCGGAAACGATCGCGAATTCGCTCCGTTCATCAATCGTGGGAAAGAAACGTTTGAGCTCGGGCGTCGCTCCGAATCATACTGTGTGATTTCGCCCGAGAAATCGGGAGATGAGCGTTTTCCGTTGACGAACGCACGGTCAGTCTCCATCCATATAGTCGGATGATTAGAACGTCGCGAGGTGGCAGAAGCGGTTGACTGAATCCATGTGCTTGGAGCGAATCGGGCGTGGTAACTCCAAATCCGGACTAGTTAGCGCTTTCGGTAATGTTCGCCTGCACGTAGGATACGGCAAACGTTCTGAATGGACGGCCGACCGTTTTCATTCCAACCACGCTGCCAGCGCTACGACACATCGGCGGCCGTCCTCACACGAATTGTTGCATCCAGCTGGTCCTTGAGACTTCAACAGATGCGAAGGACGCAGGCATGTTTTGCAAAACCTAGCTTGATAGGATGTACTGTAAGCAGCTTCCGATGTGTGTAGTTGATTCCTCCTTGTGAGATCCAATTTGTCCAAGGCTTACAACAGAACTGTTTCGGTAGGGATTCAAGAAGAGCAAGGGCAGATGCAGCGGCTCTCGCTGGGGCGAAAAAAGAGAACTACAGGGCCGAGTCCTTCGATGGATCCGACACTTCCGCGAGACTTGGTCATAGGGCGTTAGATCGAGAGAACGGAGCATCGGCGGTTCGTCGATTGAAAACCTGGGTGCGACGGTCCGCGATCTTACTGATCAGATTGATTTTCGAACAACGATAGGCTGGATCTTCTCGAGGCCGAGATCTGAGAGGACGTTGGAATTCGCAAGCGCTGCTCGTTTACGAACTCTCGGTTCATGGGCACCAGCAAGGGGAGCTTCTGGGAACCGCCGTGTCGTGACCGCGGAGTGGTGATTGTGCGCACCAAACGTGCCACCAGACGTGTCGCACCGACAGACATCAAGGACGAATCTGCTCGTTGGCCTGACCGCGTTCCCAGTCTTAGAGGCCATCGCTCAACAGTCACAAGGGAAGGAGCCGTCCCAGAGTAGCATTCGATAACCAGACGAGCGAAGCGCGTGTCGCGATCTGGGTTTGCATGTCAATGTAGAGCTGGGAAGGAGCTACGAAAATCGTGTTCCAACAAAGAATCGTATCAGCGACTGCAGTCGAAGAGGAGTCTCACCATCGTTGCGATGTCGTCAACGGCCAAGAATGTTGCACGGGTTTCAAAGAGGGACAGCTCTTCCTTTTTGAGGTAGTAATGAAGAGCTAGTTTGAACCAACAATCCTTGTGTGCCAACCGGCACCTGTCGGTTTTCATTGTAGGTCAAAAACCAAGCCCCACTGTTACTTCTTGAGAACGTTGACTCCTCATTTCATTTGGTGACAACACAGCACAACAACTTCCTCCTCATCAATGCCCAGACCTTTCGGAAAAACGGGAAGCTTGTCAGGGCTCCAAAACCCCATTCGAGCAATACTCTACGCCTGCATCCTTAAATACTCAATCTCCCTCTGCATTCGCTCCATCCTATCTTTGTCCGCTTCCTCCAGCCTCCTCTTCAGCATCCCATTCTCCTCAGTCAAGCGCGTCACCTCCTTCCGCAGGTGGTCCACCTCGGCGATTTTTTCTGGCGCAAGCGACGGCATGCTTCGCGGTTTCGACGGCTTTTTTCAGAAATGCCGTCGTCGTTTGCGGTCGTTGGTGGGGTGAGAGTGGGAGATTGACTCAAGGTGGGAGAGGAAGGTGGCGACGACACCGAAGAGTACTCCGCGGTTGTTGCCGGTGGGCCATTTCGAGACCGAGGAGAACTGTTCATATCTTCAGTGGACGCATTTCGTTTCCGACCGACCGTTGCGCGACAAATGCCAGGGGAAGCTTCTCCATTTGACGAAACTGCAGGCAGTGATGACGCGGAGCTCTAGATCCGTTGCAAAAACAGACTCGTAACGGTTAATACAATCGAGAGCAGGTGAGCCGCAGGGGGCATTGTACTGACCTCCCCACCCGCAGTGAGCATTACTGGATTTGGGTGGTGGCCAACGGTTGTCGAGTGGTGCGCCACACGTTCCTCAATGTCGCATAATGGTCCAGATATGGGCCTTTGCCAAGTCTCCGTACCTCGCTCTCGTGCTCGCTAGATGGCCATTGGTAGGTGATGAAACTGTTGTGGCTTCCAAGGTTCGCTCGTTTTGCGTGGTGCTTTCCCTCCTCGATATGAGGGTCTGTGTTCCGGATGAGAGTTGTCAGTACTCATGGGCAGCGCGGAGGTGGCACAGTGACCTGAAGAGGGCAAACTCACCAAGTTTCCCACTGGCCCTGGCACCTTCGCGACGGGAAAATATTTGAGCGTGATAGTCCCGCCGGGACTCCAAGGACTCTGGAACAGTAGGGATAAGGGAGTCTTGCGGTCCTATAAATCCCAATGAGATCGGAGGAGTTCGTCCGTGATGGAGAAAGTGCAATTCCTCGCGGAGCCGCAGTGCTTCTCCGTCTCGCAGATCAAAGGCGCCGCGCGGGGGGTGGACGCTGGAATGATCGTTGACGGGCCTCTGGGAGAAAGGCTCTGGCCGCTCCAGGTGTCGAGGGTATGGGAGTGCGACTGCTGTCGAATGCAGCTGGTTCATCCTTTTCTGTTGCTATTCTGGAACGTCACGCGAAATTCGACGGAAAAACTAGATTTGTCCACGAGGGAAAAATGTAAACGGTTGCAGTGAGATGTTGCCATTTAGTCGCACATTGCGAACGCTTGCTCGTCAACGGTACTGTGAAAACAGAACGCAGGGAATAGGGTGGGAAAGCTCAAGATCTTGTTCTTTCTGAATGGGCAGACTCATCGCACCCAACTTAACTGAATCACTGCAAAACAACGAACGCGTATTGAAAATCTGAGCTCAGATCACATCTGGGCAGCCACTGCCGAGTGCAAACTTCGCTGCCGATGCCCGAAACAATTCCCTTCTCCTGAGTGAAGCTCGACATGCCAGCATCACGGTCCTCCCTGTTGGCTCACTTTCGATCCGCGGAGGATGAGATCACCAGCGCACCAGCGGATTCCTCCTCCGAAATCAGCTGAAAGGACATGGGTGCGAGCAGATTCATAGCTTTCAACGATGGGATGCCTGCGAGTCCGTAGAAAATCTAACTACTATATAGTGACCGTCGCCAACTCCGCATCGGGTATCCAAACTTCAATGATGGATGATGCACCGTTTACGGAAGAATGCCAAATCGATCAGAGACTATTTGCTTTGAATAAGGGATTTCGCCGATTGACGAAACGATTGGGCCGTCTCGACTTGCCTGGAGTAGATTTCAAGCCAACTTCGAGCTGTCGAGATCCACGCAAGGAGGCTAATGCGACCTAAGGGAAGGCCTCGATTCAATGTTTGTCAGCTGGTACGTCTGAACCGAAACTCACCATCAAAGGTGCCTGGCCAATATTGGCTTGTAATGACTGCCGTGTGAAACGCAGACCGGCAGAGGTGAAGCGACGTGATGAACATGAATGGACGATGCACTGTAATTGTATGGCTCCGTTAACCGTCCACAGGGAATTTCTGACGTTGACATACTGAAACATCTGGATCCATAAAGCTGCAATACCGCCAAGAACACTTCGGTTAGCGACACCGGCTTCGCCACGCCGCTGTCTCGATGATTATATGGTGTTGCTGCATAGTTTGATGAACAATTAATCTCCACAATGCCGTCGGTTCGTCGGCAACAGTTCCCGGACATAGTGCTGTCATGCGGTGCTCGGGAGTCAGTGGTTGGTGGGAAAGCCCCGGGAGTAAGGAGCCCCACAAAAATCAACAACATGTCGACAAGTGCAAAGGATTCTTGTGCCAACTCTGTCCAAACCGGCCCGAATCGGTGCGGGCGCCTTTCGCAGCAGCTACGTGGGCCGATTATCCCGATCGAACTCTTGGGACAGCCACGGGGCAGAGGACGACGTGACCGATGCAGTCGGTCGTGAGCAAAGGGCTTTGACCGACTCTTCGCCGACGCCCACTCGAAGCGATCGGCCACAACGAAGCGCAGATATCCCGCGTATCTACACTGGAATGATAGGTATCCTCAGACACTCCAGCCCTCGTGATCTGCGCTGATCTCGCTCAGGCATCGCGGCTTTAACTAATCGCCCGCTCAAAAAAAAAAAAAAAAAAAAAAAAAAAAAAAAAAAAAACTCACGTCCGCGTTTTGGCGTCCTATCCCAAGCCCAGGATGCCGGTTAACTAGGGCACTTGCCCCGTGAGTGTTGAACCGACCGGTCAGGTCATCGAAGTTGAACTCATTCTGCCTGTGGTTGCCAGAGTTGTGGTAACAAAAACGGGCCAACCCGTCGTTGTAGCTCTCTTCCACAGTCAATGGCTTATCCGTCGCTGGAGCAGCAGTTTCGCCTGCGAAACGGCGTTTGCGAGCTGAAGGCCAGTTTGCTCACACACGGTGTCGTTTGAGCTGCTGGCTTTGATGTGGAGTATCCTTTTACTCATGAGTGCGAATCGCTTCGACAAGCTCAGCTCGTTCGTCACGCACTTTTGACGTCCACACGGTAATCCAATTTGTTAGTGAGAGCCGCTCACTTATTCAACTCCGAGGCAACTTCGTTACGGTGGGCGGAGCGATTGGACCTCGCGGCGTCGGAGCAGTGGGGCGGAGCACCGATATTCGTTGTTGCAGGCTTGGTGTGGGCCGTTCTTCAGGAGTCTGCCGCGGCCTATCTCATCGACGCCGTCTATTCCTTCACCCGGCGTTGCGCCCGGGTTTGCCTCGCTCAGCCGCTTTTGGCTGCACCGCCCCCGTCCGTCTGCCTTTGCACTATAGTTGCCGTAGCAGATGGGAGGGCGGGCGGGCGGAGGAAGCACCGTGCAGGTTGACACTGTTCGGTTTTCGCACGCCACCGTCATCCCGCCAGTGGCTGGTTCCGCCTTCCCCAGCTCGACGTGTGGTTGCCGACGGTTGGGAATTCGCTTCTTCGCATCCGATATTGTGCCGTATCGCGATGCTGTATTCCTCTGCTGGGTCTGAAGAAACAGCTTGCGCGGAGTCGACGTTTTCCGATACCAGGGTTCACTTGCAAGAAATGCCGCACTAGTCGTCGAAATCACTGTGGAGATCATTGAACGACAGATTGCCGGAGCTGCTGCCCCCGGGGCCTAGGTGTTAGCAGGCACGTTGCTTGCATATGTTCGCCGGATCCGCCGGGGTGGTCATGACGATCGCAGCGGGTGCGTGCGCGGCGGCTTTGTTGACCAGGCCAACGATCTTGCCGAGACGCGCGCCGGTCTCATTGGGTGCGCACGACGACCTTTACGGCGTGAGGACGGCTGTCGTTCATGGCATTCGGAAACGCCAAACGAGCGCGAAACGCCAGACGAGCACGAATATGGTGTATGGAGGTCGTCTTCGCGGAGTAGCAGTCTGTGCGAAGGTTGGAAGCGATGCCCGCAATACGGTTGACGAGCCCAATGAGCCGTCCTCGCCTCCACAAGAGCTAGTCGCCGCCGCTCTTCCTCTGCGCGAACCCGTCAGATCGTGCAAACTCTCCAAGATGGTGGTAGAGCGTGTCTTGGATTTCACTCCGTTCGGGTATTGGATTATGGCCGTAAGACGATGACCGCCGCCGCATCTTCAGACCGCACTCACATTTGCGTGTGGCACACCACGCCTGTTTGCCCAAGAAATTCTGGAAAACAAACCAACGGAACCGCAACGGGCCTCCCTGGAGATCGTCCTCAGAGGATCGACTGTGTTCTCTTCGTCGAACCAATCCAAGCAGGCGCTGTTTGAACGGAATTTACCAATGTAAGGGGCGGCCCCGATTAAGTCATTCAGTGGTTCCTCAACGACGGTGGATGCGTTGCTGACGCTTCCCCCACAAAGACGGAGGAAACGCGATGTCCGGCGAAAACGCCGCAACCGGCAGCCGGATCTCTTTGCAATCAGCTCCACCTCCTTCAGCTGCGAACCAGGTGGCCTCCAGCTCCGGATTAACAACTCGATGATTTGAGGATTCGCTTCGCTCTGGCAATCCACCGTATCGTGTTGGGATCATGTTGCAGCTGGGGAAGCTATGCAACCGGTTGCATCGCAAGGCTCAGACCGGCGGCTGCGGTCACCGAGTTAAACCTTCTGCGATTCCATATGGAAAGGTGAGTGCATCGAGGGAGGAGTCGTGTTGTGTGCTTTCACATCCTCAGGGCATTGATACCCTGCGCCCCGTATGCGCGACATGAATTTCATGTTTTGAATGTAGGAGGGAGGTTGTGATTAAATGTCCTCCCGTCAGTCCTCCAGGCAAATTCAAGATTCTGGGTCGCCACAAGCACTGGGTCCTGACTGTATCCTTCTCGCCGGACGGCAAGGTGATTGCATCCCCGTCGACGGACTGAGCGTGTGGGACAACCCGAGCCCCCCACCAATTCGTCACTCTTGTGTGTCGGATTTTCGTTATCCCCTCATTCGCACCTGTGGATACTCGCGACTATCTGTCCCCATTTTCCCAGTTTTCAGCCTCAGCTCTGGCACTCCCTGCTCCTCTTTTCATCAGCCTGCTGCCGCGATGCCGTCCTTGAAACATCGGTAACGTCGAAGTGCGGCTCTTCGTTGCGTAATACGGGACAGACGCTGGCTAATTGCCTAGTTGCGAGCGCCCTCTGAATGCGCGCGGTCAGCTTGTTTCGTTTGCTGGTGCATATGCTTCTCAAGTCTTCAGTTGCGGCTGCTTTATTATAAAAACCGTTTTAGAATTCATGGTCTAGTATTGCCGGGTTGAGGAGGCGAATCCTGAAAGAAGGGTTAGAGGTCATGAAAAGTGGCGAAACGTCGGCAGATTTTGATATAATGCTGTTAGGGCCTCCCTCAGTCCGCGTTGGACGGAATAACCAGTTGACGCATACTTGGACAAGTCAACCACCACCTTTCCAAGAGCATTTGACATGTCATCGGTCCTCAGGCCTTCGATGGTGCCAACCGGTACTACCTCGGCCATCTCGTCGATGCTGCCAACAGCGGGAGCGGCGGCGATCGTCCGCTGCTCCATCCGGATCGGCCGTCTCACTCTTTCCACAACATCACATACCGCAGCACCAGCATCGTCCGCCACCGCCTCCGCGCCGCCCGCGTACCACGAAGCCGTGCAGCGGCCCTTCTCGACGCCGCCCCCAACCTCGCTCCACCTGCTCCGCGTCCAGGAAGACCTGGCCCAAGCTGCTTCCCGCCTGCCCATCACCCGCGCCGCAGCGCGCCGTCTGATCGAGTTCCCGCAACTGGGCGTGCCGCACCCGGTCCCGACATCCGCGACAGGTGCGGGAACAACGGCGTCGCCGACGGATCCCGCCGCGCAGCTTGCGATTCTGGCGGCGCGACGGCGCCGCGCGCCGACGAACTTTACGGAGAATCGCCACCCGCACGGCGCGCCGCCGCCGCCGGTGGGCGGGATACTGTCTCCATTGACGGCGGCAAAGGCCGAGGCGGGCACCACTGCCCTTCCGACACCGCAGTGGACTCCTTCTTCGACCCGCACGGGCATGTTCGCCATCAAACGCGGTATGACGACTCTCTGGGACGAGTGGGGGCAGATGACTCCGTGCACCGTGCTTGAGATTCCCCCGACGACGGTTGTGCACTCGCGCTTCTCTCGGCAGCGAGGAGCGTACGTGGTAACAATCGGTAGCGGAAGGGTCAGCAGGAGGCGGATGTACCAGGTTAAGAAGCCCGTGAGGGGAATGTTCAGGCGGTTCGGCGTCGAGGTGCGAAGGAAGGTGACTGAGTTCAAAGTTTCCAAGGATGCGGTTTTGCCAACCGGTACGTGGATCGCAATATTCTTTCGTGCAGTTTCAACTTGTTTCATGAATGATGCAATTTACGGAGTTGTTAACGCGACATTCTCTTGTCCATTACCAACAAAGGCGTCAATCTCACGGTCGCACACTTTGTACCGGGTCAATACATTGACGCTCAGGGCAAATCGTAAGTTTCGTAAGCCTCGCTGAATGAACCATCATTCCCTAACGCTCTTTTTTTCCATTCAGCCGCGGCAAAGGTTTCCAGGGTGTGATCAAACGATGGGGATTTGGCGGTCTGAATGCCTCGCACGGCACTTCGCTGACGCACCGTTCTCTCGGTTCAACCGGTCAACGCAATGTGAGCTCCTTTCCACCAACTTTGTCGTCTCCCCAGCCCGACGTCTTCGTGGAACGGATAAAAGTTGACCATTTATTTTTTTTTTGACCCTTTCCAGCAACCCGGCAAAGTGTTCAAGGGGAAAAAAATGCCGGGACGCATGGGTGGCAAGACCAGCACGGTGCACAGCCTCAAGATCGTGAAAATCGACACGGTGCACAACCTTCTCTACGTCAAGGGCGCCGTGCCGGGTGCGCAGGACAAGTTCGTGCGGATCCGCGATGCGATACGGCGTCTGTGGCACGGGCAGTGCTTCCCGCCGGGGTCTGTGGTTCCGTTCCCGACGTTTATGGGACGCGAGGTGGCCCGCGAGCCGCGCGAACTGTTGCCGCCGCCGCCACAGGCGGGCGAGAAGGACCCGCTGGCGAGGGCAAGGCGGGAGGTTGAGAAGTAAAGCTTGAGGGTGCGCGGTGGTGGTGATGATTGGGCGACGAGCGTGGCCTTTATTGGCGAATGTGGCGTCGCGCGGCGCCCAGGGGTGGTGGGCCGTGGAAAGAAATGGAACTGCGCCGCACCTTGTCACGAAATCCCTTCTTCTTCCGCGTGCCGCTCGACGCTCTCTCCTGCATCAGTGCTCACGCCATGGCCGCCGCAGCTCCCCTCGACATCCACGCTGTTGCCAAGCAGTTCACCGAGTACTACTACGGCGTCTTTGACTCCAACAGGGCCGGCCTGCTCCCTCTCTACGTATGGCTTTGGACTGGCGATGCGCGATTACTTGGGCGAAGGCGCGTTGAAGCATAGCTAACCAAGAGATCGCCTTAAACGCAAAATACAACAACACGTCCACCTTCACTAAACCAGCGAGACTACTCAATGATGACCTACGAATCGAAGCAAGTCAGCGGCGCGCAGCAAATTGTGCAGTACCTTGTGGTAAGCGAATTGGCTCCGCAGCCCGCCTCCCATCTTGATTCGAACTCTTTTCAGGAACGTCCGTTCCAAGCGATCCAGCACGTCATCACAACCGTCGACGTCCAGCCGTCGCACCCTTCGCAGGGCTCGATCTTGATTACCGTGATGGGACAGCTGAAGGTGAGGAGGGGAGAGGCTGCCGCGTTTCACTGCTCTTCAGCCACCACACACTGACGCACAAACTGCATTTACCGCGAACAGGTCGACGACAATCCCCCCATGGGTTTTATGCAGGTGTTTAACCTGTATCCCGAGGGTCCGGGGCAGTACTTCGTGTACAATGGTCAGTTTGTCGACCTTTTTTTTTTGTGTCTCGAAGATGCGATGGTTTGCTTACATTGTTCATCTTGCCACGGTTATTACAATGAAACACTGCGCACGTTGCAGACGTTTTCCGGTTGATTCGTAAGTGCCACCCGCTTTCCTTGTGCGTTAGGCCGGTGCTAATCCCCTTTTTCCATACCTCATTGTTGTTGCTCATTACAATGTCGCCAGTCCACTAGTCCACTAAGATGTGTTTGGGACTGAGTGCGGATCGGTGGTGCCGCACTCGTTTCCTGGGTTGGATCTTTTTTCTCCCGCTTGTTGAAGTGAAGAATGGGTATACAGAAGCGCGCGTCGCCAAACGGAGGTGGAATACATTGTCGTTGGTCAGGATGTGCGTTTGGTTGGAATTACAGTACGTAAGAGATTGAGGCGGTGGAGGCGAGTGCGGCGGCCGGAAAATGCGTTTCTCCGAACTTTTCTTTTTTTTGTTCGCGTTGATGCGGGAAGTTCACAGGAGGCACCAGTGTTTTCGACAGAAGGTGCACTTGTAACTGCGGTTGGCCGGAAATAGCATTTCTCCGGACACGCACAGACACGAGGCGTGAAGAGAGCAACTCGAGGCGGACGCGGAAACTAAGCTCCTCCCGCCCGCCCGGCGTCAAACTCAATAAATACAGGCTAGAATTGTTCTCCCCACCACACAAAAGGCGTGGTCTCGGATCATCACTACTCCTATTTGGCTCAACTCGCTTCCCTCCGCCAAGAACCTCACTCCGTGCCCCACTTCTCGCCTCATGTGGACTTTTGACAGGATCCCCGCCCTCGGCGGAAAGGTATTCATCGTGACCGGCAGCAACTCGGGCATTGGCCGCGTCACTGCCCGCGAGCTCGCAAGAAAGGGCGCACATGTGTAAGTAACTTAAACCACGGGCCGTTCCTCGCCGTCCGTCGACGCTAACCTGCATTCACCCGTCCGTTTCACGGCTGACACCCTCCCCCCCACGCTCACCGCCAGCATCATGGCGTGCCGCTCCGAGTCCAAAACCGCTCCAGTGCTCGCAGCGTTGCGCTTGGAAACCGACGACGCGGGCACTCTCGAATTCGCCTCGCTCGACCTGCAGTCTTTGCGTTCGGTGGACGCGTTCGCGGACTCGTTTCTCCGTCGCGGGCTGCCGCTTCACGGGCTGGTGCTCAACGCCGGGATCATGGCACACCCGTTCGGGCTGTCCGCGGACGGGATCGAGACGCAGTTTGCGACAAACCACGTCGCGCATTTCCACTTGACGCAGCGGTTGCTGCCGTGCTTGGAGGCGTCGGCGCCGAGCAGGGTCGTGGTGCTGTCGTCGAGTCTGCATAGCGCGGCGCCGCAGCCGGAGGGGATTCGGTTTGATAGGATTAATGACCAGAAGAGTTACAAGGAGTGGACCGCGTGTAAGTGAGGACGTGCCATCGCTTTGGTTGAGTAGATTGTTCCTGAATATTTGCTGTTTTCCTCAGACGGCCAGTCAAAGCTTGCAAACATACTTTTTGCAAAGGAGCTCAATGCACGGCTGCTGGCCAAAGGTCAAAAGAACGTTTATGTCAACGCTGTTCATCCAGGTAGAGTCTTCGTCGCCGTTGCAGCTGTTACCCTGCGCTGACAAGCTGATTTTTCAGGTGTTATTCACACGGAACTAGCTAGCAACCAGTTCTCGCGGCTGGGATTCCTGGCCAAGCCAATCTCTTGGTTGTTTTACGCTACGAATAGCGAAACCATCGGTGAGTGGTCTCGGCTGCTTTCCTTCCACCCTAACGTCGTTTACCATATACCAGACGAAGACAAGGGTGCATCGACTTCTCTTTACCTGGCCACGGACCCTGAGGTTTCGGAGAAGGACTACCGCGGGCTTTACTTTGGTCCGATAGCCAAGATCCTAACTCCAGCCATCCCTCAAGCCACCGATGCAGCGCTGGCGAAGAGGCTTTGGGACTTTACAGAAGACCTTGTGAAGGAAAAGCTTGCAAAGTGACACCGCAGGGGAACTTTCGTTTCCTTGTTTCGTTGTTCAAATACCTTTCTTCTTTCTTCAATACCTCCAGTTTCGTTCCGTCTCGTGCCTCGTACAACTCCCTTCTGTTAAGCAATTATGACGGATGCATAGCCTTTTGTTTTTGTTCCTTGTAATCAACATTGTTATCCATCATTCCCATGGTGCTTTCGTATATTTCAAAGAACCAACCTAGTAGCGAAAATGAGGGGAAATGAAAACATTGACACCAGGTATGCATTTCCAGGAAAAACACCCTTTTCAAGACTCAGTGCACAACCCACTTTTGATCACACCCTCACACCAATCTCGTCGCGGAGGAACGCCGTCCAAAACGCTTCGTCCAAGCCCGCGGGAATCTGCACGCCAATCTTTTCGAAATGGGCCCTCAGCTCCTCCTTGGTGCCCTCCTTATCCACGCTGGTCTCCAGCACCGCCTTGAGCGCCGCACCGTCGTTTTTCCAGACATCCGCTCCGCCCTCGAGCAGCACCTTGACGGTCTTGCGCCCTGCGCGCATGACGGCGATCTCGAGGGCGCGACCGTTGCGCGCGTTGGCGTTCCCGCCGCGGGACAGGACAAACTTGAGGACGTGGTGGCGGCCAAAGAAGGCGTGGTCGGTCATGAGGATGTCGTCGCGCAGGTGGACGTCGGCGCCGTGGTCGAGGAGGAGCTGGTGGAGTCCAAAGTTGAAGCGTCCGAGCTCGTTCTGGTTCGCCCAGGACATGGCGGAGAGGAGCCGGTCGGACAGGTCTTCGGGCTTGAATTTGCCAACGTCTAGGACGAACGCCGTCATGTCGTAGCCGGCTCCGAGGGCGGCAAGGAGGTGCTTGGACATGTCGGCGCCGCGGCTGTGGAGGAGCTTGGCGACATGCAGATGGTTCTCCTTGACGGCGGCATCGGCAGCTTTGTTGAGGTCTACTGTTCCTTGGATGGATTTGTAGTCCAAAAGGAGTTGGACTGCTTCAAGGTGACCGCTTCGAGAGGCTTCTACCAGGGCGGTGCTAACCTCACGCCCAGGAGTACTAATCAACCCCTGGAGCACATCCAGCTTTCCATCTTTGGACGATTGCTCAAGGGCTTGGGCTTCGAGGTCATTCTTCTGCTTGCCCGAATGCGCCAAAATCAACTCTACCAATTCCCACTTGTTCGTCGGGATAGCCGCTTCCACCAGTGACTTGAAGTCCAAGCGATATCCGTCGCTGCTCTCGCGCGCAAAGAGCAGACTAGCAACGCGGGTGTCGCCCCTTTTTACGGCGACTTCGATAGCGTCCTTAGCGAGTACTGTGTCATTCGCAATGTGGTCCAGGAGGAACTCGACAACTTGCTCGTGTCCGCCTTCGGCCGCCAGGCGAACCGACTCTCCGTTACAGTTAACGTCGACACCAAGCTCGAGCAACCGCTTTATCATCGACAAATGGCCAGCAGCGGCAGCAGCAGCAACGGCATCGCTACCCGCTGATTTGATATCTGCACCGTTTGACACGAGTCGTTCGAGAGCTTCCGCTTTGCCGGATGCGGCCGCACTTTTCAACGCCGCCGTGAGAGTATCTGACGAACTCTTTCCGTCGTATCCGTCCAAGAGGAGCTCAACAAGCTCAACATTGCCCGTGCGCGCGCCATCGCCGAGGTGCGAGAGCTTGACGGTTTGCAGGTCGGGAACCAACTCGAGCAGGAGCTTAACAACTTCGATATTGCCTTGCTGCACAGCAGGACGCAGGAGCTCGCCGCAGATGGCCTTGGTCTGGAGCGCGGAGTGAGTTTTCAAGAGGGACGTAACGAGGTCCCAGTGCTTCTTCTCGCCAAGCACGACAAACTCCTCGGGTTCGACCCATTCGGGGCGTGCGCCGGCCTCGAACAGCTTCGCGACGACCTTGGGATGGGCTTGAGAGGAGGCTTCGGACAGGGCCCAGGGTAAGCACCGCACGACGCGGAGCTCCAGCAGCAGCTCGACGATGTCCAGGTTTCCTCCCCATGATGCGGAGGCGAGGGCCTCGCCGTCGTTGACCTTGGGGTCGATGCCGCGTTCGACGAGCAGGGAAAAAGTCTTGCGGGACGCGACGCGGGCAGCAAGGCTGAGGACCTTGTCTTTGTTGACGTGCAGGTCGGCGCCGCGGTCGAGGAGGAGCGCGACCATCTCTGGGTTGTCGCGGACGGCGGCGGCGAGGAGCGCCTTGTCACCGTCGGCGTGGATGTCTGCGCCAGCGTCGAGGAGGCGGGCGGCGGAGGGGACCGAGTGGGTGCGTTGCAGGGACGCGTCGAGGATGAGCTGCGGGAACGGCGGAGATGCGACAGAGGCGGCCGCGTTCAGGACGGCGTCGACGACGTCCGCGTTCCCGCCGTCTGCGGCGGCAAGCAGCGCCTGGCCGCCCGAGAGGGTGGGGTCTGCGCCGTGGGCGAGAAGCAGCCGCACTGCCTCGGCACGGCCATTGCGCGCGGCGATCATGAGCGGGGTGTCGAGCAGCTCGCTGGTACCCCTAACATCGACATGATGGAGTCTGGGAATGAGCAGCTTAAGTACGGCAACGTCGCCAATCGCGGCCTCGGCGGCGAATGTGCGTTCGATGGGGCTGGAGCAGTATCCGCCAATGTCATGGCGGCTGTGCTTACGAAGGGCGCGTGCCGCGATAGCATCTGGCTCGGAGAATATCTTACGGAGCGATCGGTTGAGGGCGCCAGCCGGAAGGGCGAGGCGGTGGGGGCAGAACAGGCCGATGCGAGCAATGATCTCCGAGGGAAGAGAGAGCAAGGGAAACGTTGACGGCTGCGATGGCGGTGAAGACTGCGCTAGTTCCGACGTGGAGCTTGCAGAGGGAGCCGCCTTTGCCTCGATCGGCATGGTCGGTGGAGTCGGCGGCGGAGTCGTCGGCGCTGCAGGGGTGGTGGTCATGTGTGGCTGTTTCCTTGGGCTGTTGGCAGAGTTGTCCTTTTTTTGGACCCCCCTAATTCTCACTCGCTGCCTCGCTGAGCCACTTCCTCGCAACACCACCACGCTCAAACTTGCTTGGATCCACCCCCACCCCCCCACCCCTTCCCCACCCCCCCCCCCAAAGAAGTGCCTGCCTCGCAGAGGTTCTCGGCTGGCATGCTGGCAGCGGGGCGTCCACTCACTCAGTGGCGCAGTAACCGATGAGCTGAGGATTTTTGCTACCCACGCTCACCGATCTTGCATTCCCACAGGGTCGAATGAAAATATACAAGTGCGTCTGCGACTCCTTCCAAAAACTGATCTGTACTGGCTCACCGACGGTCGAGAGCCCATTGAGCCGATCACGAGCCGATTAAGAGCCAATAACGCGTCATTATGATAAAGAAAGAAAGTGAGCCAAGGGACTCCAACTTGTGATAGGAATTTGAACAGCTTGGGCACGCTAAGGGAGCGACGATTTTTGTTTCTGCTGGAGAGCGTGACAGAGCCGAGCCAGTCCACCGCACGATGGACTTGTCCTTCAAACAAACCCGCCGTCCCAAAAAAGATGCGCAAATTTCTTCCTCGACACGTCCTCGACACGTGCCGCGAAGACGCGACTCGAAGCGCCGTTCCGTTCCACGACGTCGACGAAGATGGCGTGGCGGCCGTGATTGACATATCAGGTGTGGCAACCCAACCGAGCCGCTTCAAGCGATTCCATCTAACGACAGTCGGGCAGGGTTCACTGACCTGTCTTGCACGCTGCTCAAACTCCATGGAGCAGACGGAGCAGCAAAGCTCCGCGACGCGATCAATCGCCCGCTGGATAAGATTATACGGAACGTGTACGGACGCGCCGGGTCGATCGTAAAGTTCGCTGGGGATGCCGCAATAGCGTGCTGGTGAGAGAAGACTCGTTCTTTCAGGCGATCACCATCTCCTTTCACTGACGGGACGTTGCTTTCAAGGTCAAAGACTGGTGCAAGGCTGCGGAGTAGCACGTCGCACGAGCTCCGTGTTTTACAATCGTTTCTCTGCTGTCTAGAGCTCCTGGAGTCATTTCGATCGGGCCGCCAAGGCAGCTCGGATGGGCTCAACATTCACATCGGGATCGGCATCGGAAGGCTCTGCCACGTTCACGTCGGGCGATCCGAAGCAGCGGAAGCGGGCGACAGCGGGCGACGTGAGTATTTCATCGCTGGAGAGGCGATTTCCGACGCCGGTGACCTCTTGTCGCTTGGCGACCGCGGGGACTTCGTGATGGCAAACCAGTACTACCAGTCTCTGTCGTCGATCTTGACGAGATTGGCTTTACTGACGACTCTGCAATCGGTTTCGAGTCCCTTGGCTGGTACAAACGGATCAGCTTTCCTGATACAACAATACTCCCCTGGCTTGACAAAGTTGATGGGAAATCTGGCGAACCTCGCACAGGAGGACTCAGCGGAAGCAGAGGCGCCTATAAATGTTGAGCTGGCATATCAATATATAGAGAGCTCTGTGGCGCTGTTCATCGCCGAAAGCTTTGGTCACGTCAGCTTCGAAGAAGAGCACTACAGCGACACAAGGGTCGTTACGGCAGTATTCTTTCGATTTCCGAACGTGAGAATAGTTCCTTCGGCAGACTCTACGGCAGAGTGCGGTGACGCATCGACGGCAATGCTTTACAATGTCCAGCGGATATCCATGGCTGTGATTGAATGCGTTTGTGCTGAGGGAGGGAGCGTTCGACAGCTCAACATTGACGACAAGGGCTTCACGGCACTTGCAGTTTGGGGCTTACGGGGGCTCGCACATCAGCGCGGCGAGGCATCGTACGCGCTCACCGTCTGCATCAAGCTCTATCAGCTCTTTGAACGCGAAATCGCGACCAACACTGATTTCTATTTCCAAGCTGGCGTTGCGTCTGGTCTCGTTTACGCTGGGCTTATTGGGAACGACATTCGCGCAGACGGAACCGTGTTGGGATCACCCGTCAATTTGGCTGCAAGGCTGATGTGCCTCGAAAACTCTTTTTCTGAGAGACTTCCCAACGGATGCTTGCCGGTCTTTTGCGACGATCCGACTTTCCTCGCCGCTGTTGAAGATTTCGAATTTGGCTCGGATCTCCCGATGATAACACCCAAAGGTATATTTGTTCGATTGGCTTTCCCCAAGAACTCAGAATTGCCACGCCAGGTTTTCCTGAAGAAGTGAAAGTCCACTATCTGGTCAAGGCCCGAGGGAAGCTTCTTGAAGCTGGAAAGAAGATTGAAGCACTCCAAAGCACCCGAAAGCAAACATTATATGGACGAGAGGATGAGCTTGCGCGTCTCTCACAAGTGGTGCACGAGTGGAGACGACAGACTCCCAACCAGCATATTTTTCTCACTGGACGATCTGGCCTTGGCAAATCATCCCTTTCGGCTTTCCTTTGCGAAGAGTTGACCCAGCAACCGAACACGATACTCTGGTAATTATAACCCCACTTGTGGAGTGTTTCTAAAGCTAAAATATCCCAAAAGCCAGTGCACAGGGGATGAAATCAAGCAAAAAGTATCTTTTGGGGTCCTTGAATCACTGTTTAGAGCAGTCGCATCCAGACTTATGGACGCGGGTTTGAAGGCAGCGAGCTTCCAGCAGGCTTGTACAGGAGGCCTTCAGCACCATTCCAGAACTGGTTCCGGCGAGCAACGGCGTCGCAAAAGTGTATCAAGTTCTCTGCAAACCTCCCAATCGAACATTATTGCTCTGTCAGATCCCACGCTACAGTATTTAGTCGACATCTTGGTGGCTATGAAGGCGCCAAGAGCCACGTTTGCTCTGATCGCAGCAGTTCCGGGTTTGAAGTCATTTACGGCGCAGGAACGCGTGTCGTCTGGTGATGTGTCCATGCGTCTTTCCATCGTTATATCCCAGATATTTGAGGCAACGAGAGCCGTCGGTTTCGAGCCATGCCTGATTTGCGACGACATTCAGGCAAGTGTTTGCCTAATTTATTCTCTTGGCGGGTTACAAGCTGACTGTGAAGATTACCAGTGGTTCGACAAAGAGTCCTTGAGTGTGGTCAATACACTGCTGAAACTTTCCAAGCAGTCATTTGTGGCGCTGATTGGCAGAACTCGCGCGGTATGGTAAAAGTCTTCTTCCTTCATTCTCTTCACACACAAGCCGCGAAACAGGAATGGGATCGACCGGAAATCTTCGACGAGTTTGAAAAGTCATGTCAGCATCGATTAAAGCTCGAACCGCTGTCGGAGGCCGCCGTTCGGCAAATGATGGCCCAGAGCCTCGGCGCAGAAGTTCCTGATAGAGTCATCCAAGGCGTGTTTGAGAAAACAAACGGTGTGCCCGTGGCGGTGCAAATTGCAGTGGCGACCCTGCAGGCGACGTCAACGCGCAGAGCATCGGGCTGGAATCTGAGCACAATTATGGACAGGGACAAGGCTATTGCCGCTCAGTATGCTTATCTGAAAACTTTTGTTCAAAAATGCTCACTCAGTTTTCCTTGAAACCGTCCCTTACATTAGGCTCGATACGCTTTCCCCATCATTTCGAACGGTTGTCTCTGTGGCGTCCGTGATAGGGCAATATTTCGACCTTGAAACCACCGCGTCCGTACTGGGACGACTCTCTTCCAAGGCGACGCACGAGTCTGAAACCACAGCAAAGCACATTGAGGAATTGATACAAGCAGGCGATCGCTTCGGCTTCGTATTTTGTCGTGATTCACAAACGAAAAGTTACGCCTTTCGGCATTACCTTTTGCAGCAAGGGGTTTTGTTGACTCTTCTTCCTTCTCGTCGCGAACGGATCAACCGAGCTATTTTTAGCGTTCTGGTTGATCGACTTCAAGCAGAAGGCGATAACGGCCTCCTTCTGCCATTGATTATTGCGCGAGTGATGACACTGAATGGCTCGGAAGAGTTGAAATCGGAGTATTTGTATCGTGGATTCATCATGGCGGGCGAGGAGTTCAAGGCAGGAGAAGCGTTTCACTATCTTGAGCTCCTCGAATCCGTAAATCCACAATACGTTTCTCATCTCGGGTTCATCGATGTTTTGCGACATTTCCGAATATTGAGCTTGTTGCACATGGAAAGCGGGTACGTGTTGAAGCCTTTCCCAATTCGTGATTCTCACGATCTGACTTTAGGGAATGGCTGCTGTCGTGGAAAGCTGCCATTCAGGTTTTCGTGGCTGCAGGATATCTTGCTTCAAACGGGAAAATCTCGACCTGGAAGGCGATTCCGCGGCTTCTTTCCCACCTGAGCGTCGTGCTGACTCTCAACCGATCCTCGGACGAGTCGAAGCCAGCATTGTGCCTGAAGTTCTTGTGCCGATTCTTCCCTCGGGTGCGTGCGCAATATTTGAAGCACTGGAAGCCCTCAAGGAGCCGATCTCGAGTGTTCGTCAATGAGTTGGAACTTCAAAATCTCGACAAGGTCTTGAGAGAGTTGTCGAAATGCCTCGAAATGAGCGGAACGCTCCAATTTGCCGGCGCAGCCGAGACTGTGGGAATCGACACAGTCACTGCAAGTACGTGCTTTCTCGCGGCGTATGTTTTGAGTGAGCTCGGCTATTCCATAGACCGATCGCTTGGCCAAACGTTCTGGAAGTGGCCGCATAAATTCCATTGCATCCAAATGGCAATGATATCCACTGGCCTGATATCCGAGAAAGTTGCGTCAGGATTTCGGAAAAGATCCGATGAAATCTCCGATGAAGAGCTTTCCAGCCAGGATATATTTTGCAAAGCCCTCTTCAGCATTACATTGACGTGGACTTACTATTTGACACGGACGAAATTTGATGTACGCTGTTCATGTTTTTTGTTGGAATCGATCCAGTGCTTCAGGGAGGCTGGCGTGGAATTTGGGGCGGCGGCTCTTAGTCTGTGGCCGAGTTTGCACTCAGGGCTGCAATTGTAGGCTTGAGGTTTTTTTTCTCGCTTCCATTAATGCTCGATTTTCCGTTCGAAACTATTGATCAGGGTCGGAAACTTTCGCCCAGAAATTTCTGGTGGCACAAGGTTCAGTATCCATGATTTTCTGTGCTTCTACGAGAAGCATAGTCCGACTCGAATAGCGGTGCTCGCTTTGAAGCTGTGTCTTGCCATCGAAGCAGCAGTCTTGTGCGACACCGTCGTCGTAAAGAGCCTTTTCCGTGAGCTTGGAAACTCTAAATTTCGCAATGAAGTAAGCCATCCTTTCTTTAAACGCGTCAGTCGTTTACAGGTTGTTGCACATCAGAATAAATCAAATCCTCACGAGATGTCAAAAGCCATAAACACTTTGAGCTTAGTCCGATTTTTCAGTATGATTATTGTGCTGGATGCACCTGAAGAGGGCTTGAGCCCTTATGCAAATGACCTCGCCGACGCCGTCGCAGATTACGAAAAAGAAGAACATGGAGTCCGCGCCAACTCGGTAACATAGGTCTTACAGCCAGATTCCGGAGAATGACATCAAATTGAGCGCAGGTTTCAATTATTGCCTACAACATTAGTCTCGCTCTCCTCAACGCGTATAATCTGGTTTTCCTTCTTTTTGACCCAGACTACTCAAGAAGCTGCCCACTGTCCAAGAGGATCATTCGAAACGCTGTAAGTAGTTTCATTACGGTGGCAAAATCCACCCTCGCCCGCTCGGTGCCGCAGTCTCCATCCACCAGGTTCACCACCGCTCTGCGTAAATCCCTTGAACGAGTTCTCCGGACCGGGCGTCTGGAGTGTCTGGAGTCAGACCTGCGTAAAGTGCTCCGGGAGTACGATGATTTTCTCCATGAGCATTTGGCCTTGATGGTCAAAGCCAGAATGCTGAATGCTGCCTGGATGGCGAGGCCAAGGGAGGAAGTTCGGGAGGCGATTTTGGTTGTGATGAAGGCGTTCGAGGCGTTCGATGCTGCGTGGGAGGTACTCGTGTTAAGGAGGGCGCTCCAGTTGTCAACTTGATGAGGGTTTGTTCGAATATATATGTATTATCACAACACCACACCATCTCCTCTGGTTGATTTCAGGCAGGCCATGGCGCAAGGGCGTAGAGTGCACGCGTAACGCGAACATAAATTGAGCTTTCAGTCTTTCCGCTTTGTGCGCTGCGCATCGATCGCGCAGTGCCAATCGAAGTCCGACCGCCGTCGGGCCGTCGCTTCGACTCATCGGATATGACGGTGTAGCAGAGACAACGTGGTGGCGAGCATTGTGCGCATGGGCGTGCAATTTGGTAGGCAAAAAAGTGAAGATTGCAACGCCTGCGCATGGCAAACTCGAAGGAATTTTTCCATGGGGGGTAAATTTCGGGGGAGGATTTTTGTTTCTTCCACTGCGCATTCACACTTCAGAGTAGTGCCTCTGCTTTCTCCTGTCGCCACACCGCAGACGGCGCGACGGCCGCCAGCTCATTCGGACCTGCTCGCTTTACGCTGCCTGGCCCCCAAATGAACAACGACGCTTTTTGATTCAATTTGGGCCTTGCAGTTGGCCGCCCAACAGTCCGCATCTTAATTTGAATTCTGCTAGAGGCCGAAAGAAATAAATTCACGCGCAGAACCTAGTAACCTTCCCAGCACCCCCCACTGTCGTCCTTGGAAAGAAAAATCAACGGGCACCGAGTACCTTCATCATGCTTCTCTACTTCCTCCTGGCCATGGCCCTTGCACTGCGCGCCAAAGCCGTGGCGCTTCCTGCCAGAACGACCGGCAACACCAACGCCAACGCCGCAGCTGCAGTCCCGGCTATTCCTCCCATCCCAGCCATTCCAGCCATTCCAGCCATCCCAGCTATTCCAGCCATTCCTGCGATTCCGGCCATTCCTGCGATTCCAAATGTTCCTCAGGTGCCCAACGCTCCTCAAGTGCCTAATGTTCCTCAAGTGCCTGCTGTCCCGCAAGTTCCGGCCGTTCCACAAGTCCCCGCTGTCCCGCAAGTGCCGGCTGTCCCACAGGTTCCAGCGGTCCCCCAAGTGCCAGCCGTCCCGCAAGTTCCTGCCATTCCACAAGTCCCGGCCGTTCCTCAAGTCCCTGCCGTCCCTCAAGTCCCCGCTGTCCCTCAAGTACCAGCTGTTCCGCAAGTTCCAGCCGTACCCCAAGTCCCTGCGGTCCCGCAGGTGCCTGCTGTCCCTCAAGTCCCTCAAGTCCCTCAAGTCCCCAATGTACCGGCTGTGCCAAATACCACTGCTGCTCCTGCCGCACCGGCAGCCGACCCCGCGACCCCCGCCACTGGGGCCGCCAACGCGGTGCTTGCGGGCACGGTGCAGAACGGGCTCGCGACGGGGACGTGCGCGGCAATGACGGTTGTGTTTGCCCGCGGAACGTTGGAGCCGGGGAACGTCGGGGCCCTGGTGGGCCCGCCGTTCTTCCAGGCGATCGAGGCGGCGGCGGGACCGGGGAAGATGGTGGTGCAGGGTGTCGACTACCCCGCCGACGTGCCCGGGTTCTTGGCGGGTGGGGACCCGAACGGGTCAGCGAAGATGTGAGTTTCGTTGTGGGATTCTTCTCCCGCCCCGACCCACGAATCTAACCTCTGCGTTTCTACCAGGGCGTCGCTCGTGATGCAGGCAATGTCAGCGTGCCCCAACACGAAGGTGGTGATGGCGGGATACTCGCAAGGCGGACAGCTGGTGCACAACGCGGCCAATATGCTTCCGGCGTCGGTGATGGCACAAGTCAACTCCGCAGTGATCTTCGGCGACCCCAGTGAGTATCACCTGTTATGAACTTTTACTCCAGCTAACGCCATCTGCACTGCATTCACTTCCAACCTGGTCCGCAAGACAACGGAACGGCCGTGACGAATCTTGCACCCGCCAAGACCAAAGTGATCTGCCACCCCGACGACAACATCTGCCAGCAAGGCATTGTGATTTTGCCAGCTCATTTGACATACGGCAACTTGAATGCAGCGGAAGCGGCTGCATTCGTTGTCCAAGCGGCCGGGATGGCGTAACCGCCCGACATGGAGCATGCGCCCTTTGGAACCGGTTCAGTGAAATTGGTGGAAGATATGGAGGCAGTCAGTGAGAAAAGAACCAAACCTATTCGGCTGGATCCGAAAGGGAGACTTTGAGCTGTTCCACAATTTGCTGCTTTTTTCTTATTTCTTTTTTTTTTTTTTTTTTTTTTTTTTTTTTTTTGGGTTCCCAACCCAAGTCGAGTCCACTATTCACTTTTATTCTTTTGTCGCTTCATCCACACTTACTCCAAGAATGAACTGCGGTCGTGAAATAGCGTCGGCGTGCAACAAATAGTAAGCAGAGATTGTTATCGCGGTTGAGAACGCTCTGCCACAACATCCACGGCGAGGGGTGCTTCATCCCATCCGAGATGGCATCGGGTCGGTTCCAAAAACCTCGATACAACTGTCTGGGCGAGAGCCCAAAGAAAGGATTGCGCGAAAAAAGTGTGTCGATATGGCTTGAAAGAGAAGGAGACTTGAAATAAAAGCAGATAAACTGTAGCCTTCAGTTCAATGCGATGGCCCACACATCGTTATCCTCAGCAATAAACTCAATGAAGACTTGAATCTCGCCGTTTAGAATATCCACATACTGTGAGCTGTTCAATCGGCCTTCAAGGAGTATTCAGCACCTGATTGACTTGACATTTTAAGTGCCCTCTTTAAAACAAGCACCTACGCGGGTCAAAAATCGCCCCAAAATCGCCTTTCCGCACTTCCTCCCTCGGTTTCGCAATCCACGCGGCTGTCCTCCATTTTGCCTGGTTGCAAGAGGTAATTCAAAATATAGCGCACCACTTGGCGCTTCTCTATTTTTTACATTTAGGGGAGGGGGGGGGGGGTTCAATTGACAAACTCTTGTGAGTTGCAAAAAGAAAAAAAAAACCGTCCAGCTGCATTCGGTCTCGAATTGTCAGGCTGATTGGAAGATAAGCAAACTAGAATTTCTGTTTGAACTCCAAAGGGTGTAATTTTACAGCAGCCAAAGCCGCACGTCCCGCGAGCGAACGGAGGCTCCTTGCCAGACCGCTCGAAGAGTTGCACAAATCAGCGTCCGACTTCTTCGGTGGAACCGACAGGGTGGTTGACACTATCGTAGCTGTGAAAAGAAATTTTCAAACTCGGGCACCAGTTCCATATATAATCGTGTTTTTTTTTTTTTTTTTGGTTCTGCAGCAACGGAGAGTATAGACCCACCGGGTTTTCCCAGTGGTAGAGGGGGGGCCGGTCGCAAGGGGCGGGGAGGCAGGATCGGAACAGGTGCGGGGAGAGAAGCGCTTGTTCGGGAAACGAGAATGCCCGCTACGCCTCCAAAGAAACAAAAGGAAGCAAAAAAAAAAAAAAAAAAAAAAAAAAAAAACAGACCAAAAAAAAAAAAATAGTAAGTGTCGATAAAGAATCCACCAAAAAGAAAAAAAAGATTAACAGAGAACCACACACACAAAAAAAAAGAACGAGGCGATAAAAGCGGAGAACGCAAAAAGAGTCATATGGGTAACCGGCAAACGTTCTTTGCCCCACAGCATGTGCCAAGTTATTGGGATGAGAAGAGAGGGGTGTGAAGTTTCTGTCTGGCCCAATTGTAAAGCGAGTTGGAGTAGCATATCGTGTGTTCGATTTGACGGAAGGGGAAAGGGAAGCATAAGGAGAGTGGAAAGCAACACCAAACGAAAAAAAGGGGGGACAAGGGGAGGAAGAAAGAACACAAGAACCTTGGTGCACTGAACCTGTTAATAACACCCTCGCGACGTCGACGCTTCCATCCAAATCCCTCCGTAATCCGTCTCACTCTTGTAAGAATCCCATAGTCTCTTCGATAGCCATCGTCAGCTTCTTTTCGAGCTGGTCTAGCGACTTGTACGGGGGCAGGTCGAGGCGATTGAAGCACGTGTGCGACTTTGGCAGCTGTTCGAGGGTGCCGGTCTTTTCGATCGTGAAGCGGCGGGGGCCGTCGCTTCCGTGGAGGTCCTTGAAGCCGTTCACCGGGATGCGGGAGGTTCCCGTGACGAACTGGAGGAGGTTTGCTTTCTTTTCGTTGTCCCAGGATGAGACCGCCTGAATGTGAGGAGTGTGACCAAAGAGGAACGGGTTAAACTCGGCTTCGGTTGAAAAATGAAGAGGTAAAAGGCTAAGGGAGGGAGGAAAAAAAAATTCACGAACCTGCCAAAACAGCTGGATCGCCTCGTCATTCTCGCTGTACCCACGGTAATCCGTGTGCTTCTTCCAGTCGTCAATGTCAATGTCAGCAAGCCCACCAATCAGGAGCTCGAGCTCGCGCTCGTCAAAGACGTTGATCATGTCTTGGGGCACGATCTCGTTGAAGCCCTCCTGAAATGCGCGGAACTGCTCTTCGACGCGCTTGACGATGCGCCACTCGGTGATGAGCTCGACGTACTCCTTCTTGTTTTCGTCCGTGACGGCGATCGACGCACCTCCCGGCTTGAGCTCGATGTTTTGCAGCTCGCCAAAGTGCTCGTTGTCGGTGGAAAAGGTCAAGTCAAGGACGTCTTCGATGGCGTTGTCGAGCATCCACTGGAGGGAGCGGTGGAGGTCGGCGTCGACGGACTCCATGTCTTTGATTGTGATTTTGCGGCGAAGAATCATTTTGTAAAAGGCGGTGACAAAGTAGGCATCGAGGAAGCGCTGGTGGAAGATGCCCAAGCCGACAACCCGACCAATGAATTTGAAATAGTTGAGGTGCTCAGGGTTGATGCCGGAGTGTGGGTTGATTTGAAGGGTGTAGTTATCGTGCGCAGAGTATTCAAAGAGGCTGGAAAATGATAAGAGGAGAAAGTTCTGAGTTAAAAAGCCTGCTGCAAGAACAAGACCAGCCCACTTACCAATAGAACGGATTGAACATTTCTTTCGACATCAAGAAGAAGAACTCTCTTGACAACCCACCGTAATCCAGCCCATCTTCCCCATGGAACCGTATAAACAGTCGCTTCTTCAAGTCCGACGGGTGATGTCGCATGATCTCTGCGTACGCATCCTCGAAAATATTGTTTCTCCGGACAGTGATGTGGCATTGGCCCGGGGACGTGCGCATAGCCGGCTGCGACCTAAAGTACACCAGCTTCCGCCTAAAGTCCCGCTTGTACTGCGGGACGTTGGCGTCGACAGCCGACGGCATCCGCGGGTCGTCCCAGGTTGTAATCTTCGAATTGTGGTCGACGAAGTAGATTCGGTTGGCGTTTGTGACGCGCATTTCCCAGCCTGACGGCAAGGGACCCCACGTGGCCGCGGTCGACGCCATTACGGCCGCAAGATGTGCCTGCGCCGAAACTGGGTTGGATGGGGTACTTGGTTGAGGACGTTGGCTCCGTCGCGGGTCGAGCCATGTTGTAGAACGCGTGTTGTGGTCGACGAAATATGGCCGTCCTTCTGCGGTGTAGCGCTGCTCCCATCCAGCAGGAAGCGGACCCAGGGTTGCGGCAGTGGGGAGGTTTCCGGCGGAGCCAGCCGGAACCGGCATTTGTTGAAGTGTTTGCAGTTGCCGAAACAGATGGCTGTACAGCCATACTCGGCAAGGGCGGGCTGTCCGCTTTCCTGACCGGGAACCATACGTTGGCTGAACCGCCGGCGCTCGAGTTCGGTCTGGTCGACAATCTCTTGGCTGGCCTGGTTCGGCGAACCAGTCCTGTTTCGAGAGTGAGCAAGAACAACACAGAACAATAACTCAGCAAATGTTTTGCACTTACACGGCAGGTCTAACCCAGGTTGTCCTCCGCGTGTTGTGATCAACGTAGTAAGTACGGCCAAGATGGTCCGTTCGTCTCTCCCATCCACTGGGCAGCGGGCCCAAGTGATCCTCAAAAGACGAAAGGTTCCTCGCTGCTGAGGATGAACCTGCTCCAGCCCCCACGCTAAGCCGCACTCCGTCCTTGCGAACATTTGCAGCCGCTTCAGTGGCCGCCTGGGCGGAAGAGGCTCCACCGGTGGCGCTGGCCGACGCGAAAGTAGGAAGATTATTTGCTCCAGAGGAGGAGGAACTTCCAGAGCCGCCGGCGCCGGTCTGGAAATTGTTCAGAGCTGGTCGTCCAGAAGAAGATTGTGTCCGAGCAGGAACCGTTTGTGGAGAAGGTTGCTGATAAGCATTTTGAGGAGGGTATCCGTGTTGTTGTTGTTGTTGCTGCTGTTGCTGCTGATGGGATTGGGAAAAGGTTGGACGCTCTGGGGAATAGGTACTGTCTGGGAAGATCCTGTCAAACTAGACTGCCGTGTCATCGTGATTGACTGCTGGCGTGGGCTCGGAACAGGTGGCTGGTCAGGTAAAACATATGAGTACTGGTGCTGAGGGTGCGGCTGCATTGGTTGTCCGTGTTGTTGCTGTTGTGGCAGCATTTGCTGTGGCTGCTGCTGTCCGTACATTTCGTACAGTTGATGCAGAGACTGATTCTGCTGGACGGGAACCTGCGGTGCAGGGTTACCGTGACCCGGCATTGCCGAATGCTGCATGTGCGGGCTTGCGTTTGACTGTACTCCGTTGTATCCACCCATTCCTGCAGCGACTACCCCGTTTAATTCTCCCATGCTAGGTCGTGTGTTGATCCGTGGCGATGGAGATGGCATCGCCAAAGGGTTTCCAAGCGATGGCATAGGGATGTTGTTCCCTTCGTTTAAGTTGGTCGAAAGGTTCACTATAACCTTTCCCGAAACTTGATCGGTGCCCGACGATTTCTTCAGATCCTGAGTAATCATCTCCTCGCCTCCGCGTTCGAAATTGATAACTTGATCGACGCGAATATTGATGACGCCCAGGAACCCTTGATCGCGAGTTTTCATCCATTTCTTTTGATCAAAGATCTGAACGACAATGACAGAGTGGGGGCGGATCGATCTAGGCGAGAGATATCGTCAAAACTAGCGACAGAGCGATGGTAATAAACTTACACTTGAAACGACTCGTTCCAATACGGACTCAGGCTACGTTTAACTACAGTTGTGGTGTGTGTCTGCCCTCCGTCCACACTGCCGACCAGAATGAACTGTGAGCGAAATTTCCGCCGATAGTTTGACTACTTACGTAACGACGGCGAAAGGATCGGGAAAGCCTATACAAGCGAACGCCAGAGATCAGACACACCATAGTCTCGCAACAACGAGGAAGCATTCGATACTCACGGAACACTTCCTTCTTGTACAGACCATCGGCAGCGACGACTGGGCATTGACAAATGAAGTAGAAAAGGACAAGGATCTTCAGCTCAGCCTCTGGGGCAACGTTAAGACGGTCTACTTACCGGTAAGCTTCGCCAACCTTATCGCCAGAGTCGGAGGTTTGGTTTGAGGAAGGAGCAGGGTTGTTAGTGGGGATTTGGCCTGTGGTGGCGTCTCCAGATACCTTTCCGCCATGGTTTCAATTCTAATGGGATACCCCTGTTTTGAGATGCACCGTCCTCAGAAGAATACGAAATGCGAGTCTATGCTTTCGGGATGTCATGTTGTAATAGGGAAAAGGAAGGTGAGTGTCATTGAGTGCAATGCATGAGGGCCAGCAGCCAAGAACAGATAACGGGAGGCCTTGCCGCTCGCAGAGAACCGCCGATAAAGATCGCTGCAAACCAGGGGAGAGGATCTGCAAGGCAAAGTGTGCGTATGCGCGTACCGATCTGAGAAGGAGCAACCCAACCGTCCGGTCTCCTCGGGCGTCGCCAAGAGAGCGGGGGAGCGAGGATCAGAGGCACCAAACTGGCGATATTATTTTGGAGTTGAGATTCCCGCTCCAGTGCGGGGATACCGTGACTTGTCACAAAAGCAGAGACACCACCAACCATCCCCATGATTTGATTGGAAGGGATATCCCGTGCGTTGCCTTGCTATGCTTTTCTGCTTTCACGCTCATATATTTGTTGTGTGTTGTTGAAGTGATGGCCGACACAAGGCCCGGAACAGAAGCAGTACCAATCATCGCTTTGGGTCTCAGAAGTGAATGGTGGGCAGCTGCAAGAAAACTGAACAACCGCCGGTTGACAATGTCTGAAAAACTTTCATCTTCCGGTCGGGAATGAAGTAGGAGAAATCAGAGCAACTCGAAAAGGAAGGTCATAGAGGCAAAGAGCATGTTCCAGAAGACTTGTGAAGTATCCGCCAATTTCTCGGAAATTACTACATTACTCTTGCAAAAAGCCAATCGTCTCCTCGATCGCCATCGTCAACTTTCGGTCCAACGCGTCATACGACCTGTACGGCGGCAAATCCAGACGATTAAAGCACGTGTGCGACTTTGGCAGCTGCTCGACCTCGCCCGTCTTTTCGATGGTAAAGCGTCGCGGGCCGTCGCTGCCCTGCAGGTCCTTGAACCCGTTGACGGGGATGCGGCTCGTACCCGTGACAAACTGGAGCAGGTTGGCGCGCTTCTCATTGTCCCACGCCTTGACGGCTCTCCAAAAGTGCTGGACGGTCTCGTCGTTCTCCGAGTATCCGCGGTAGTCGGTGTGCTTCTTCCAGTCGTCGACGTCAATGTCCGCGAGGCCGCCGATGAGGAGCTCCAGCTCGCGTTCGTCAAAGACGTTGATGAGCTCCTGCGGGACGATTTCGTTGAAGCCTTGCTGGAACGCGCGGAACTGCTCTTCGACGCGCTTGACGATGCGCCACTCGACGACGAGGTCGACGTACTCCTTTTTGTTTTCGTCCGTCACTTCAATGTTCTTTCCGTCCGGCTTGAGCTCGACTTCGACGTGCTTGCCAAACACCTCGCTGTCCACAGCGAAAGTTAGATCCAGCACGTCTGCGATTGGGTTTTCGAGCATCCAGACGAGGCTGCGGTGTTGAGCGGCGTCGACGGATTCCATGTCCTTTAGGGTGATTTTGCGCTTCAGGATCATCTTGTAGAAGGCAGTCACGAAGAACGAGTCCAAGAAGCGCTGGTGGAAGATGCCAAGACCGACAACGCGGCCAATGAATTTGAAATAATTGAGGTGCTCTGGATTAATTCCCGACTGTGAATTAATTTGAAGGGTGTAGTTGTCGTGCGCAGAATATTCAAAGAGACTGAGTAGGTTCATTTGATTAAATACGACACATGCAAGCACACTATACCAGTAAAACGGATTGAACATTTCTTTGGACATGAGATAAAAGAATTCCCTGGACAAGCCACCGTAATCCAAGCCGTCTTCCCCGTGGAACTTGATGAACAGCTTCTTTTTCAAATCGGTCGCCGGGTGCCGCATGACTTCCGCGTACGCGTCTTCAAAAATGTTGTTTCTCCGCACCGTAATATGGCACTGTCCAGCTGCTCGCGCGCATGGCGGGTTGCGATCTAAAGTACACCAGTTTCCTCCTAAAATCGCGCTTGTACTGCGGTACGTTCGCGTCCATGGTCGACGGCAGCCGCGGATCGTCCCACGTGGTGATTTTGGAGCTGTGATCAACAAAGTAGACGCGATTGTTGTTTGTGATGCGCATCTCCCAGCCGGACGGCAGCGGCCCGAGGGTCTGGTTCGACTGCTGCATCAGCTGCGCGAGGTGGGCTTGCGCCTGGGTCGCGTTCATTTGGCCGCTGCCGGTGTTGCGGGCGCGGCGCGGGTCGAGCCAGGTCGTTGCGCGCGTGTTGTGGTCAACAAAGTAAGGTCGACCTTCCGGCGTGTGACGCTGCTCCCATCCGGAGGGAAGCGGCCCCAAGTTGGCGGTGTTGCTGTTTGCGGTTGAACTAGCCGTGGCTTCTGTGGTAGACGAGGAGCGAGTAGAAGCAGAAGAAGAGTTGACGGTTGAAGCGCTTTCCTGAGGCAAACTTCGTTCCAGCACGCGGGCCATTTCACGCTGCCGACTAGCCTGCTCGGTTTGCGCGGAGGGAGCGCTGAAAGCAATTGAAGAGTGTGGTCAGTTGACAGTGTGGATAGGAAATATTGCCCTCCCAAAACAAAAAAATTAACAAAAATTAAAAGACATACACAGGCGGTTCCCAGGTAGTTTGCCGCGTGTTATGGTCAACATAGTAAACGCGACCAAGATGATCACGACACTGTTCCCATCCAGCCGGCAGCTGAACCGCAGGAGCATCTGAAGCAGTCGTGCTCGGCGCAGTTCCTCCACCAGCAGTCACGCCCTGCGCAGAAGTAGTCGCAGCAGCGCTCGAAACCGGGCCGCTCGTGGCCGCGATCGGTGCTGGAGCGGACGCGCCACCGACATTCGACGAGATATTCACGATGATTTTCCCAGACACCGGCTCGCCGCCGGCCGAGCGCTTGACCTCCTGCGAGATCATTTCGTCGCCGCCGGCGGTGACGTCGAAAACGGAAGACATTGGGATGGTGATCTGCCCGAGGCTGCCAATGTCCTTGTTTTTTTGCCATCTGCGTTGGTCAAAGACTTGGACGGTGATCGTCGAGGCGTTGGAGACGTTTCTGGCAAGTTCCTTTGGAGGTGAGAACGGAGCCCACGGGTGGGGTGTTTTCACCAAACGGGACTCACGCATCAAAGTTCTCGTTCCAGTAGGGATTGAGTGTCCGTTTGATAGAAGTTGTTTGAAATGTCTGGCCATCCACACTGAAGTTTGGTTGTTGAGGTAGCTTTTTGAGAAAAAAAATACGCGAAACTATGTTGTCACTTACGTGATGATGACAAAGGGATCAGGGAGACCTTTGTGGAAGCGGTTCGAAAGGTCAGATAAATTAATTCTCTGCGCCAATCAAAGGGCCAAAGAGCTTACGAAAAACTTCTCGTTTGTTCAAGCTATCGGCCGCCACAACTACGAACATTCCAGCGAATGAGGGTCAGGGCGATGCGGGAAACGATGTCCCCAGTGGGGAGTGCAGGAAACCAACCCGTGATGCGGACCTTTCGGGAGGTTGAGCTGGGAAAAACAAATTCGCGAATCAGAGACTGGGGGTACAGGAGATGCCGTTTCTTTCGTTGCACTTGCGCTTGGGGTTTGACACGAATCGAGCGAATGAATCTTACCCTTGTCCCGACATGGATGGCTGAGTTGCGATGGCTTGCTTGCAGGATGGAATGGGAATGGCGGGGCAGAAGCACGTGCTGATGCAGAAAGCAGCGGCCCTCGCAGCAAGCTACCGGCACACACACACACACACAGTCTCTCTCAGTCTCTGTCTCTCACCCCTTCGACTTCTTCCTCTGCCCTTTTGCAGCAGTAGTAGTCGCTGTTGACGGCGTGGAGAGGGCGAGGGAACGGGGTGAACGAACGCGGGGTGGGTTTGTTGGTGCCGCCCTCCAACAACCCTTTTTGGCTGCCTTGCCTTTTGGATCCGGCCGGGCGTTTTCAGGCGGCCTTGTCAAAAAATTTCTCGTTGGGAAAAGACAGTTTTGGTGTGGGTATATTTGCAGTGGCTCACAAAATTGTGCCAATGTTTCCGCAATTCAACTGCCAAACTCTCCCACAAACCGCATCAGCGAAGGTTTTTGCGTAGGGTTGGATGTACTTGCAGCCAATTGGTTTCATAATGTGTTGCCTGAATTAGAAAGTGCCATTATTGTTGCAGAAGGAGATCAGGCGATCCAAACAATCTCAATCCATTGACGCAATTCTGTGTGTCCATAATGGAAAATGTCCACCTGATCGCGATCCCCAATTTTCCAAATTTTCCACCAAACCCTTTCAACATTCAAACACATATAAAGAGGAGTGTGCTGCGGGATCACAGCTCCAGAGAAACAGGCATGAAACCAATCTGCTTGACAAAAAGAACAATATTTTATATCTCCTCAACCAAGGCAGCACAAGGCGCCAAATTTCCGCCAATGTGAATAAGGTTGGAGCTCGTACTGTTGACTGCATTTGCTCAGCGGAACGCCCAGACATAGTACTTACGGTACAGCTGTGGAACTTCTGCAGTTGAAAGAACATATCTCAGACAGTAACTGGGCCAAGTTTCATGCCTGTACTCCAATTTTTGAGCGAGTTTGGGCGGAAACAATCCGTGTGGCGGAAACATTGGCGCAATTTTGTGAGCCACTGTATTTACATTCGAGCTGGTTTATCGTTGAATCTCACTCCAGCACTTAGCCAGACTCCAGGAATACTATACATGCCTTCAATCCACGGTGTATCACCTTTCTATCGTGCAAACCCTGTTTTATTGGATTCACGTGTATGGGTGTATTTAATGTAGTTGTTGCAGTCACGGAGATATTAGGGGGAGGCAATCGTAACAGTCAAGATGTAAAACCACAGTGTTGTATAAAAGACTATCCTGAGTTAGATGTATTTCATAGATATGGCCTCGGCTCCCCCGATTGTGTCTGGGGGAGGCGGAGGAAGAACAAGATTATTGCGTGAGCGAGGACGAGGATGGGGGGCAATGTTCACTCCTCGATTCACTCAGAGCTGAAGTGATGGAGGCGCAGTCGAACTCTGCAGCTGGACGCCGCCGGGAACGCCAATCGCTCCGGAAGCCACTCCGGAAGCCACGGTCCTGGGAACGGTGTCTGCCGACAACGACGACGACGACGGCGGTCTGGATACTGCAGTCGTGTGTACGTAGTGGGCTTGCTGTTGCTGAGACGGCAGGGACGCGGATCGAGGTGTTGAAGACGAGGAAGTTGGCAGGCCGAGTTGACTGTATTGGAAGGACGAATGCCGGGCGGGGTAGGAGGAGGGGAGGGAGGATTCATGTTGGACGGGAGATGGCTGGTGCAAGTCTTGAGACAGCGTGATTGGATCTTCCGCCAACGTGGCGGACGAGGACGCGTCGGTGCGGGTGAGGCGGGAATGCTGGTCCAGCGCCGTGTCGGGCAAAGCCGACGCGGAGCAACCGCCAGCCTTTTCCCGGCCGCACCGCTCCTCCTCCCTCCTCAAAATCGGCGCGTTCAAGTGCCTCGAAATCTCGGCCGGGTCTTTCATAATCCTGCTAATCTCTTCGGCGTCGACGGCCGGTCTTTCCGCCGTCGCCACGCCGTCCTCGGCGACGCCTGCGACGCGGCCCTTCTGCGCCAGGACGATCTTGGCATCGAAGGTCTGGACGACTTTGGTGTTGTATCCTTTGCAGTGGGCGCACTTGTGGTACAGGAAGTGGAAGGGGGCGTAGGATTTTTTTTCGCAGTCGTTGCAGTAGACAAAGGATTGGTGGTGGAGGTACTCTGGCGGCATGCGGTGCTGCGCGAGCATGGCGTCCACGCGTTTGAAGTACTCGGTCATGTTTGCGAGGGATTTGAAGCATGTTGGGCATTGGTAGGAGGTTTGGATGTACTCTTGGTGGCATTTGTAGTGGATGCAGTGGCCGCAGGGCTGTTTTTTTTTTTTTTTTTTTTTTTTTTTTTTTGTGGATTGCGCGACATGTTAGAAAATGGACAGTAGAGGAAACATTGCGCGATTACCATAAAGATTACTGTTGTGGTCGATGTGAACATGTACTCCCCACATATTGGGCAATCTGATTCTAAATTTCGCTCGATGCACTTGTGCCGTCCTTGCAACGAAATCGCCATGCACACGTTGCATTTCTTGCAGTGAAAGTAGTCCAGACCGAGGCCCCGACCAATACGACAGATACCGCAGTCGTGGCTGAGATCCTCGTTAGCACCAAGGAAGGACTCGGCGGGGATGCTGTCTCGTTTATTTACCAGTGATAAATATTTTTTCTCGGATCGTCGTCCCACAGCTTGCACTCCTTGCAGTAGTACTTCGACACGAGCTTTTGACATTGCGGGTTGATGCAAGCCTGTCCAGAGGGCTGAACCGTCAAGCAGTACATGCACATCATCGTTACTGTCAAACTCCTTAAATCCAAAAAAAAGGAATCAGCAACCCCGTCCAGGGTGGAAGGTCGTGGGGAAGGAACAAACCGAATGATGTTATGGTCCGAGATCTCGTCGTGGCAGAACCTGCAGGCGTACCACTTTCCGCAGCAGTGCGCCTGAAGCTTGCAGCCGCGCTGATAGTGCTTGCAGCCGAAGATCGTTCCTGCTGCATCCTGTTGGTGGGGGCAGTTGATGTCAGTGAGTTTTGAACCGTGGCCTTTTTTCAGGCTCTCTGGTTACTACGCACGTGGTAGTGTCGCTGTCGGTCCTCATCCGTGACCAGACTAAAGTCGGCGCGTCGATCCTGCAGCTTGTTGGACGCCAGCGCCGCGCGACTGGACTGGCTGTTGTGCTTTGTGGTCCACTTGCTGCTCATCAGCTCCTAACATTTTGAAAAAGAAAAAAAAAAAAAAGAATGGTCAAGAACACGTCATCGCAAATTTCCTTGTCGCTCTAGATCTTCTCCTTGTGAATCGGATCAACCCCTCTTTCTTCTCCGCTTGTATTTCATTTTTACCTGCACTTTCTTCGCCTTCGCCGCCGCCGACATCGTCGCGTCCTTCTGGATCTCCACGATCCGCCGCCTCAGCTCCGCCTGGTGCCTCGCCCGCTCCTCGTCTCCCGACCCCCCAGCCGACCCCGACACCGACGACGACGACGACGCCGGGACGACCGGTCTCGCGGCCACCGTATCGCTGCCGCCGCCGCCGCCGTACTCGTCGCCGTCGTCGTAGTCGTCGTCCTCGTCGCCGTCGCCGTCGTCGCTCGGCTCGCGGTCGTCGTACTCGACCACGTCCATGGGATCGTCGAGAACGTCGTCGTCATCGAGAGCGTTTTGTGCGGCGGGGAGGAGCCGATCGTCTCGCGCAAGGTCGTCTTCGACCGCGCCGGCTGGTGGGTGACTCGACATGGTGCCGCTCGTTTGGGGTGGGTGTGGCGGGCGGAGGGGGAAGCGAGTCGGGGAACGGGCAAACCGTGGACCGAAGGTGGGGTAGAAACTTTTTGAGAGGTCCGATTATTCAGGGCTCCGTGTGACCACTGCTGAAAAGAGCACACAATAGCAGCTTTTTCGGAAAAGAAAAAGGAAAAAAAGAGAAACACCTAGAAGCGAGGCTTCCATTGGGGGTCGGAGGACGGGGAAGGGAGAGGCTTAGGTTCGCCCCCAAATCTGTCAAGAGTCGCGTGTTCCAGAACGCAGCTTACCGAGTGAGGCTTAGGTGGTGGCTCTTCGAGAAACGAAGGGAGTGGCCATGATAAAAGGGTCGGAAATAAACCAAAGCCGTTCCGTTCTGGTACACGTCTGAGCAGCCCTTTTGCTATTTCCTTACAGCTCTCATGGATGACAATTTCCCCGCTGCGGCGGTTGGTGGTGAAATAGTAAATATCAGATATGAGGAGGAGGTTGAAGGGTGCCTTCGTGCATTTTCTCGGAAACACCAGTAAGCTTACTTTTACAAGTTCGAGGTACCGTCGTGTTTCGGCATTAGATAGAATGTGATTTTCCAGTTGGCGGTGCAAGCCTATTTCACTCTGCCCTTGTTGAGCGAAATTCGATCACATCTGTTGGATGACACTGATTAAAAGCGGTCAAGTCATAGTACAAAGCACGTGGGCCAAAACGGTTTATGGTGAAGAACGCCGGCAAAGCAGGGCATGTCTTGAGATTCCCGCAAACTCTGCTTGCAATTGCTCAAGCCCAACGGTATCATCGAACCTGGCTCTGTTATTTAAAAAAAAAAAAAAGGAACCTCCCAAAAAAAAAACCAATGGTACTATCATCTCTTTGATGAACAGGTTTCACAGCATCTCCACACACACACACACAATCCACAAAATTCTCCATTTTCTGCGATAGACACACTCAAGCTCAACACGAACAGGCGCCCTCTCCAATCACCTTCACTCCCTTACCCCCGAAGCGCCGCCTCCGCCAAACAAGAACGCCTTGTTCCCACCGCCACCGCCACCGCCAACACCGCCACCCACGCTACCAGCGCCAGACCCCGCCACCCCGCGTGCCCCAAAGCCTTGCAGGAACCCGTCGTTTGGGCGACACTCGAGCGGGCGGAACCCGGCGACAGGCGTCGATGCTCCTGCGCTTACGTGGGAGGGCTGCGCTGAGAACGACGACGTCGACGACGACAGAGGCGCCGCCGCGGAGCTTGCAGTCGCAAAAATCGACGAAGAGGAGGAGGCTCCGTGCTGGCTCTGGTAATACGTAAAGCCGCCACCGCCGCCACCACCACCACCACCACCCCGACCGCTCAAAGGCGCATACAAGGAACTGCTGTCGTTGTTGCCGGCTCCGCCACCGTCAGTGCCCAGGAACGCGGCCAAAATTGACGCGTTTGCCTCAGCTGAGCCAAAAGCCATGCCGCTGCCGTTAACGCCACTGCCCACAGCTACGCCACCCGGGACCGGTGAAGCGCCACGGAATCCACGGTCGAAGAGGGACGACGGAGGACGAGAGAGCGATGCAGTGGTAGTTGGGGGCGATGGCGTGGACGACGGCATTCCCAGACCAGACTCAAACTGGGACCGCAGCAGCCCTCCGCCTCCTCCCGTCATAGAGAGCGCTGACGGAGTACGAGCACTTTGCAACGTCTGCTGCGTTTGCGAGCTGTACCCTCCTCGTATCCCACCTGCGTTGGCCGAGTCGAGAAAGTAGCTGTCGACAGAATCACCGCCCTGCTGACCCCAGAACGTGTCACGCTCACGGTCGTTTGCGCTTCCGCTGACAGCTCTCGAAGCCCCAACACCCACTGCGCTCCACTTGCCGCCCAAAATGTCCTCCTCTAAGAGAACAGTTTGTTGTTGTTGCTGTTGTTGTTGCTGCTGCTGCTGCTGCTGCTGTCGTTGATGCATCTGTATTTGCGATGGTCGAGGAGCCAAAGTACCCAGCATTCTGGGATTGCGCAGGACGCGAAGCGACCCCGAAAATGCCACTCGAGGACCGAAGGCGCAGGGGCGAGGTGCTGACAGCATCGTCCATTTCAGAGGCTAGCGACATGCCCAAGGCCCTCGAAACCAGCAGTGAATCATCCGCAGACGAAGACGAGGCAGAACCAAAGGAGGCTGATAGCTCATATGCATTGGAGGGAGCCTTGTTTACAGCGGCCAACCGGCGTCGGGATAGCGGAGCTGTGCGGTGCGGGTGCGTGGTACCCAGTAGAATCGATTTCCACCGGAAGAATGGTACTGCTGATCGGCGCAGACGGAGCTGACGCGGCGTTGGCAGCGCTGGTACTCCATTCTCTTCTCCCAGGCAAGGTCCTGAACGAATCGTTTGCATGCGTAGAAGGTGGAAGCAGTCGGCGCACGTCCCGAACGTCGAACGCGGAGCTGAAACTATCATACTGATGGTCATCGAACAGCTGGAATGTGACGGGATTTGCGTGCGCTAGTCCTGAGGAGCCCCAAGCCGTCGAGGCGTCCTTTATGTGGTGCGCTGCCGGAGAGTTGGAAAACGAGGGCTCAGCCCCGGCTGTTCCTGCAGGAGCTGCGGACAGAAGCTGCGGAGACGGCTGATGCACAGGAGACGTTCCAAGTAGCTGCTCAAGAAACGCAAGTCCATCGCTTCCCACTTTCGCGGCTCTGTCCGCCTGAGCGACTTCGGGTTCAATCTCATCTGTAGCTGTCGACGAATCCTCCTCTTCATCAGCATTGTCATCTTCAGGGACATCGCATGAATTCCGCACTTGAACTGTCGACCACCGTGCCCTGCTCAGGTTCGGGCTCGATTGGCTGAGCAGGTGCTGACGCAATTACTTCTTCGTGCTTTGTGACGTCGGGCACGGATTCCTCGTCGATTTCGTCTTCCCAGCTGTCAGGTGGTTCAATACGACTGGACTTTTTGTTTCTTAGGGGGAGGAGAAGAGGGGAAGCTAGAAGCAATCGACCGTAAGGGTTTTTCAGCAAAGAATATCTACACTCACTCTTTTTCCCGACGGGTACTTCATCCTGGTCCGTGCGATCGGAAAAAGATGAGGACGAGAGCGGTTGAATGGTGAGGGCTTCGCTTCTTGGGTCAGCGATTGGAGTGGCGGGCTTGACAGCCGCTTCTAGTTCCTTGACAGGGCGTTCATTGGCAATCATTCGCCGCTGACTCGGGAGAAGGAGGCCGTGGGGCTGGAACCTTAGTCGCTCGGGTACGGAGCATCGGCCGACTTTGACGCCACCTTGACTGGTACCGATACGGTCGTCGTTCCAGTTGATGGTGGTTCTGGTGATACGCGGCGGCGGGCTTGTTGGCTCAAGGAGCCCGCTGTACTGACGAGCGGGTTCTTGGACTTCAACGGCTGCTGCGCAAAACGGTTACTCCCCAAAATGACGGTGGCCGTGGCAGGTGGCGCTTGGTGCTGTGTTGTCGTCGTGCTAGAGCTTGAAGTCGAGGCAGCAGACAGGGGTATTGCTGCTTTTCCGAAGTTCTGGATCACGAACGGAGTGGGAGCGATCAGCGGGAAAATATACAAACGGAGGGGTGTGGTTCACGGAGAGTGCTATGCTCAGAAGACCAAGTTCACCTTGTCTCTCGAGTTTTGCGTTCCGGGTCCGGATTTTCGCCTCGACGACGCAGTCGGCCCAAGCTTCGGAACCAAAGCTCGCAACTGCTCCAGCTCCAACTGGTCTGCGTCGACATGGTCTTGCTTAACGCTTTCTTCCGGAATGGAAGCGACACGGGCCGGAGCCGAAGAAAGTTTGGCTGACCAAGAGACGGAGGCGGACGCGGCCGTTGCTGGCGCAGGCGTTGACGACAAGGGGGTCGGGGCACCGCTGGAGGACCTGCTGTGAGGACGGGTGGACAACGAAGGCTGGCGGTAGGCGTGAGTCTCAGTGCAAAGAGGAAGCCAAAGAGCCTGTCAACGAAACTTACAAACTGGTTTTCGAAAGAATTCGAAGGGGCAGGAGTGACGGACGCCGCAGGTGCCGCGACTGCTGGTGCTGCAGGGACGGAAGCCGGCGTCGTCGTCGAAACCGCCGCCGGCGTCCGCCGCCGTGGTCGACGCCGTCGTTGCGGCAGGTCGCGCTGCAGGTTTTCGCTTCAGTTGGGGTGGGGGCTGTCGATGACAACATAATTAGAACAAGCAGCTTCAAGATGTTCCTGACTCACAAGCGCTTGGTGGTCTGAAGCTCCCCAGCGTTCCCGTGCTCAATTGCGGGCGCGAGACAACGGAGGCAGGTCGAGCTCCTCCGCCTCCAACTGTCAGCACCACCTGTTGTAGCGTCAGCGTCGTTCGCCGCGCCTGAAGTGCGACGCGGACGGCGGTGTGCCGGTGTCGATCCTGTGGCCGCTGGCAGGCCAGGAGGATTCGATTTCGGCGGGCGCGCGGGGCCGGCGCCGCCCGGCGTGGACATGTGAATGGAAGGCAGCTTTCACAGGTCGCGGCGGCTAATAGGATGGCTGTGGGAATCGCAGATCCTGGGAGGACGAAATGCGAGTGGTGGCGAGCGGTATCGACGGTGGACAGGTGACAGAACGGGCCACACACCCGATCCCGAGAAGGGCAAGCCCAACGAAGGAGCGAAATGAACGCCGTGCAGAGTCGCTGAGTTTCCCTGGGTGAACAAAGGCCTCACGGTATTCCGGCCAATCCAAGTGAACCGATGGGGCTTAAGCGCCTGAACGAATGAACGAGCGAAGAGTGGTGGAAACACAAGGGCGGCGTTCACAGATTGTAGAAGAGCAATAGACTCTACTTCGTCGGCACAGAATTCCGGCGATAGAAGGCGGGTGAAAAGAACGATTTGCCACACCGACAAGAGGGTCGAACAAGCGACGTCTGAAACGTTTGGCGATATTTCCAGACCAGTGGCTGTGAGGAAGAGAAGTTCCTTCAATCAAGCCAGTCGTGCGGGCCGCTGCTTCCAGTCGATTATAACAAAAGGCGAGGAGGCAGCAGATCCGTGTTGAAGATCTGCCTCGGGTCGGTTATTGGGGTCAAGTCACAGGCAATCACGTGACAGGGCGGAAGGAACGAAGGAGATCGATCGCTTAATTGTGGGGCGGGCGCCAGCTTCGATTGCGGGGCCGGCTTTCAGGACGCCGCGTGGTCGGCACGGTGAGGATAATCAGGATGAGAGAGTGAGGATGGAAGGTGGGGTGAAGAAGATTGCTTGCAGCGATGGTGGAAGGTCAGACCAGATCTGCTGGGGTTTCGAGTAGGTGCGTCAAGTATCGTGGGAAACTCTCAGGCAGGCGGAGTATTTCAGCTTCCCAGCTTATCGAGTAAAACTTTTCTCTCTCTTAAGCGGGGGCAGGAGTTGGTTAGCCTGGGAGCAACAGACAAGCTGCAAAAGCGGAAAGAGCCATACTTGTGGAGGGCGAAGGGGGTACTGGGGAAGAGCTTGCGGGGGTTTCCTTGCCGAAAGTGCCCCGGTGCTGGGCAAGTGGTTCTGTTCTCTGAGTGCGTCGCACGGCGCGTGGGTAGTGAACAAGTGGGGAAGAGCGCTGTGTTCTCCGATCTCTCTGCTGTTGTGCGAAGCACGGGTACGACGGGGGGAAGGGTGATGGAGTTGGGGGAGTGGGGCCGGGCTCACTGCTGTGCGCAGGAAGGTAATGAGTGATGAGTGGGTTTGGCGCGCCTTTGCTGCTCCGCTGCTGGTGCTCGTGTGCAGCCACGTATTGAAGTTGGTACTGGCTTGGGGTCTGCGTCGGTCGGCGCAGGGATCTGTCTGACCGGTGGGGAAAAATAGGACTGTCGGTCGGAATGCGTCTCCTGCCGCTAAACCTGTCTGTCTGTCTGTCTGTCTGTCTGCCTGTCTGTCTGTCTGTCAATGAGCTTGTCCATCGAGAAATTCCATTTACTGCAAAAACGTCCTCAACACAGCGCTCACTCCACCACCGCGCGCACATACTCCAACCCCTGCTGCTCCGCCGCCCTGCAGCAGCCTCTCCTCAAGCACACGCACCATCATGAACCCGTCGTACACAATCCCGTCGCCCTTGGCAACCGCCGCGCGCCGCACACACTCGCACGCAAACCCGTTCTTCTCGAGCACCCGCCGGCTGCCCGCGTTCGGCGCATACACGAGCGCCTCGAGGCGGACGGCCCAGGGCTCCTCGCGCGCGATAAACTCCAGCAGCCAGCGCGTCGCCGCCGTCGCGATGCCGCGGCCCCACGCGGGCTCGGCGAGCCAGTAGCCGACACCGATCGTACGGTGCCCGGTGTCGTTGCCGTAGCTTGTTTGGGTTGGGGAAGCCCAAATGGTTAGAACAGAGGGGAATCGGAGTTTCTAAGGCCCCACCCGTAGCCGATACCGCCGCACACGCGCCCGTCGACCTCGATGCAGAGGCCCTTCAGGCCGATCCGCTTTCCGGGCGGGCAGGCGGCGATCCGTTCTGCGTACAGCTCGCGCGTGTTGTCCTTGACCCAAAACTCTGCGTCGGCCGCAGTGTACCTAATCGTCCGCGGGCGGCGACGGGGCGGGTGCGAAGCGATGAAAGTTGTTAGCAAGGGGGGGTAGTGCGAAACGAGTTGACCAGGAGCCTCGGTGAGACGATGAGTATGTACTTACGGCGAGGGAAAGCCGTTGAACATGTACCGCGAGACACGCGGGTTGTCTGCGGCGGCCTGCAGCTGCTCGGCGTCCCCGGCGTCGAAAAAGCGGATGGTGCACTGCGGCAGGACGACAGGGAACTGGTTGAGGGCTTCGATGGTAGGCATCTCCTCGATGGATTTGAATGCAGCGATGCAGAGATGGAGAGAGAGAGAGGGAGGGATTAAAGGGGTTGATGGGGTTGGATGTATATATTGTTATTTGTACACAGTGCCATGGTGCCACTGCCACCTGCACATCCGCAGCCGCAGTGATTCAGCGACCTACCTTCGCAAAATCATACCATCAGCCTCCGCCCGGTGATTCCCATCCGACACGCAAAGCGGTACAACGCGCAACGCGTACACCAAGCAGATAAAAGGGCAGCGCCCTCATTCGTGCCTGCTTCCCGATCCATCCCCCTCAACGATGCCCTCGATCGAATCCCTCAACCAGTTCCCAGTCGTCCTTCCGCAGTGCACCATCCGCTTCTTCGACCCCTCCACCCCAACCGACGCCGAGCAGCTGCCGGCCGTCGCAGACAACCCGCGCGTGGCGCGGTATCTCAACAACTTTTTTCCGTCGCCGTAAGTGTTTACGGCGCCCTGTTCGACCCAAAAGGGAAGTTCTCCCCGCTTACTAAAGAATTACGACAGCTACACAAAGGCCGACGCCGAGTTCTGGGTCGCCGACCACTCGCGCCAGCGCTACGCCGATCGCATCGCCGCCAGCGCACCTAACCGGGTCGGCTTGCACGGGCTCTGCATCGAGGTCGACGGCAGAGTGTGCGGCGGGATCGGTTACAGGTAGTTTTGCGGTTCGCTCACCTTCCCTCTTCCTTTAACCACCATTCCCATCGCTCACCGGCTTCCCCCCACTCCAATAGATACAACACCGACCTCGGCCACCGCACCCTCAAACTCGGCTACTGGCTCGCAGAGCCCGTCTGGGGCCGGGGCATCACAACCGCGGCCGTGCGCTGGCTGCTCGACTTTATCGCACGCGAGGAGCCGTGGGTCGTCCGGGTCGAGGCGTCCGTCTTCGCGCCGAACGCGGCTAGCCGCGTGTGCTCGAGAAGGCCGGGTTCGCGTTGGAGTCGGTGCGGCGAGCGGCGTTTGCGAAGGGCGACGGGATGGTGTACGACGCGGTGGTGATGGTGCACGTGTTTGAGGAGAGGTTGCGGGAGGGGTTGGGGTTGGAGTATGTGAGGGTTGGTTGAGTGGTGAGAAAAGGTGTTCGCGCAGTGAACGAGGCCTTTGTTTGGGAGATGACGGGAGGGGGACGATGACGGACGTCCTAATGCGCTGCTGGATGCTTTCAGTCCCCATATTTCATTTTCACCAGGGATTGAAGAGGAACTCATAAAGGAACACCTGTAATATGTGCTTGGTGCACAATGAAGATGTGCAACTTTTTTTCTTGAGTCTGAAAACTTATTATCAAATCATTATAGTTGCCAAGGGGACCGGGCGCACGCTCAAAGGTTGCGTGGAGAGGGAGAAGGGGCCTACCTAAAGTGCGGGACATCGCGGGGGACGCAGCGCACGCTGTCAGCTTTTCTCTCTGAACGACGCGCCGTCGCATGCGATTGCCTGGTGGACAATGCACGGACACTCTGATGCTCCGTTGCAGCCTTCGTCGTTGCCCCTCCTTGCTCCGCACACGGAAAGACACCACCGCGAATCGGGGGAAAGACAGTCCAAAGATTCCCGACAACCCAATCCTTCGTTCTTTTTCGTGGGGTCGGCGGCCCAACACCATTGGCGTCGGTTCAAAAAACGGGATCAGCAGACTGAGCATCGACAAACAAAATGGCAGGAGACGGCAAGCACGCGCCCGAGTCGGCCTTCGACCGCGGCGCATCATCGCGCCGCCTTCGCCGCCCGCTCGTCCTGCCAGCCGCCGTCACAACTCCGACTGGCAGCACGGCGAGACTGCGCAGCGTCAAGTCTTGGTTCTCGCGATTGTCGCAACGTCGCTTCTTGTCCTGTTGTCCCGCGACGGCGGCGGAGGCATCGGCGCCCCAGCCGCCGTCACCGCTACCGACAGCATCGCTTGTCACTGCATCCAATCCCGTCCTCGACTGGCTCCGCAAACGCTTCCCCGGCTGGTTCCCACCGCGTCGTCCCGAGCCTTCTCCCGCTCCCGACCCGTTTGGTTGGAAACAGTGCAACAAGGACTTTTTCTGTGGATCGCTCACTGTGCCCGTCGACCACCTGAACGTATCAGACGGTCGAGTTCTCTCCATAGCCGTTATAAAGTACCCGGCCCAGGTGGAGCCGAGGCAAGGGCACTATCTTCATTAATCCTGGCGGTCCTGGTGGGTGAGTATCAGCGCGAGGCCATGAACTTGGTTGCGAAGATACAGTGAAGCGACCTCCTTTGACTTATTTATCAAGGTCTGGAGTCGGCTTCGTAAAGGAAGCCGGCAAGCTCACCTCCTTCCTGACCGGTGGCCACCACGACATCCTCGGCTTCGATCCGCGCGGCATCGGCGCCTCCAACCCCGTGATCTGCTACCCCTCCGCGGCGGCGCACGCCGCCGCCGACGTCGTCCGTCCAAACCTACTCCGTCCCGGGCTTCCGCGACAGCCCGATCTCGATCCCCGCGTTCGGCGCCCTCAGCGCGGCGACCGCGGCCGCCTGCAAAGCGCACTCCGCGGGCCTCCTCCCGCACATTTCGACGGCGTCGACCAACCGCGACATGGACCTGCTGCGCGCGGCGCTGGGCGACGAAAAGCTGAACTTCTGGGGGTTCTCGTACGGCTCGTTCCTGGGCGTCTCGTACGTCAACATGTTCCCGGACCGCGTCGGGTCGGTGGTCCTGGACGGCGTCGTGGACCCGGCGCCGTACGTGACGTCGGTGGAGGACTGGACGCGCGGCACGCTGGCGGACACCGAAGCCGTGCTCGACGGGTTCGGACGCGAGTGCGAGGCGGCGGCGGCGGCGGCGGCGAGCAGGTGCCCGCTGACGCGGCTGCTTACCGCGGCGCGGCCGTCGGTGGCGGCGCTGCTCCGCGGCGCGCTGGACGACCTCGACGCGGCGCCCGTGGCGCTGTCGACGGGGTCCGTCACACCGTTCCTCTCGGGTCTGCACATGGCACAGGCGATCACCGTCACGCTGTACAGCCCCACGACGTGGCCCGCAGCCGCGGACGCCTTCCTACGCGCTTGCTGGACCCCTTCGCAGCGGGACCCTCTTCCCCTCGCGCGGCTGCTCGGCGCGGTGCCGGAGGCCGACGACGCCGGAGCGTACTGTCCCGCGACAGACCGGTCGGGAAGCAACGGGTTCCTGGCGGTCAAGTGCGCGGACGGGGCCGTGGAGGCGACGGACGGCGCAGAGTGGGAGAGGGTGGCGAGGCGCGGCGAGGAGGTTTCGCCGCTGCTTGGGCGTGCGTGGGCGTACGTGGCGCGGCCGTGCGCATTCTGGCCGAGGCCGGTGGAGCGGTACACCGGCCCGTGGAACAGAACGCTGAGCAACAAGGTGAGAACGGCGGTTTGTTTGACGCCCCTAGTTCGCCCTCTCGTATGCCCCCCTTCCGCGCTTCATCCTTGCTGAAATCGCCCATTTTTTAGGTTCTTCTCATTAGCAACACACTCGATCCCGTGACCCCGCTCAGCAACGGCAAAGCAGTCGCGTCTGTCATGACGGAGGCCAACAGCGTCCTCCTGACGCAAAAGGGCTACGGGCACTGCAGCCTCGCGCAGTTCTCGACGTGCACAGGTCAAAGCCATCCAAAGCTTTTTCACGCACGGCACGCCTCCGGAGCCCGGGACGGTGTGCGAGGCGGACGGGACGCCGTATGACGCCGGGGCAGCGGCGGCGGAGGGCGAGCCGAGGATTTTTAGCGAAGAAATGCGCGCGCAGTTCGAAAAGGCTGCGGCGATGGTCGCAAATGCGAACCGAGTGTGGAAGTAAAGGTTAAAGAGGGATTTTTGGTTTCTGATTTGGCGAGGGTGTCGTTTTTTTCACTTGCTTCTCTAGCTGCTTTACTTCTCTCCGCACGCACTCATTCTGTGTTGATTGCGTGTTGACCTTGTTTTTCCCAGCCTCGTCATCGTTTATTCATTCCGTAAAACAAAACGTTTTTGCTTCCTGCTCCAAAAAGCAGAGTCCGCCTTGTTCAGTCAAACCTGGAAACACATTCACAGCGGTCGACTGGAGCTCGAACATGAAAGCCGTGAACTTGTTTCTTCGCGGCACGCTGCCGAGGTAACATCAGAAAGATTTTACCATCCCGCTGGCAATTAGTGCGTTGGGGGGTGATCCCAAGGAAGTCGAACGCAGGCAAAGTTTTCTCGCCACAGACCCACCCCCACGGAAGTCGCGTTTCCTCTACATGCCCCGCGCCACACCGGGCACGCCGACGAAAGACGTCGGCCGCAAGTTCACCGCCGACGGTGGATTCCGGCGGTTCCCGGGCAACACGATCGTCTGCCCTCTTCCCGCCGCCAGCGCCCATGCGCGCGCCGCTGACCGCGCTGCACGCGGCGCTGACCGCGCTTGGCGACTCGTTCGATCGGGCCTCCACGTCCCGCACCATCGCGATGCTGCCGCCGTCGAGCTGGCACATGACGCTGTTCGAGGGCGTCCTAGACCAAGAGCGCGGGCATCCGGCCGGCGACGGCCGGCAACGGCGACGGGGTTCGCTGGCCGTCGGACGCTGCGTGGGGTGCGCCTCTGGCGGACGTGACGGCGCAGTTTGCGCGCAAGCTGGCTGGGTTTGACACAAAGCTGGCCGCGCCGATCCGCGTGGCGGTGGTCGGCAGAACGAAGAACGGGATCGGGCTTCGGCTTGCTGCTGCGGAGGAGGTCGAGCTGCGCGGCGTGCGTGATCGGCTTGCGGAGGTCCTGGCTATCCGCTCGGCGAAGCATGCGACTTACGAGTTTCATCTGTCGTTGGCGTATATCCTGCTCCACCTCTCTGAAGATCAGAAGCGCAAGGTCGAGGAGACGGTGGACCGTTTCATTCCTTTGATGGGCGACACGTTCGAGCTTGATCCCCCTGGCTTTTGCGTTTTTGACGACATGTCCGAGTTCCGACCTCTTCTTGTGCTCAAGAGTGCAGAGGTCGTTTGACAGCTTCTTCCTCAAACGTGCTTTAAAGCTTGTTTGCGACGTTGCGCGTGTTTGTGATTATTTCATCCTCACACTTGGAGCTCGCCTGAAAAACCCAAAATGAAAACTGAATATTTGATCACGTGGCGGAAAAAGACCTGATTTCTTTTCGCAAGCGTCGAAGGAGGGTTACACGAAGCGGCTCCGTTTTCACCCATCCGCGATGGCAGCAAGATGATAACCACCCCCTGTTTGCCTTTGCTTTGGGAGTTTATCGAAATTCTGAAGCGTGGGCAGATCGACCCACCAATGGTTTACATCTGCCTAACATCAACCGGGTGCAGCACAGCCTCGTTTTTGCTTTTGCGGTTGTGCATCCGGGGTTGATCGGGGGTAATTACTGATTCGAATGTCTGTGCCGTCCACCGCGGCCGGGGGAGAGGAGGGGCTGGCATCCCCATGAGAAGAGGACAAGGTTTCATGCGGGCGCGGGCGCGGTCGACTGGCGACGCGTTGAAAGTTTGGACCTGCGAAAGGGGGAAAGGGGAATAGCGGAGGCTGTTGGTTGGTGAGGAAAAAAATCTGTGTGGACATCCAGTCGACAGGCTTCCCCCTTTTCGGATTTGTCGAGGGTGTTGACAGGAACGGCAATGACGATCGTCTGCAGCGGGGATCCGCCCCGGATCAACACTGTCGGATAAAACAGGGACCTCTCTTTTTGCTCTGATGGAATATACAAACCACACGCTTGTGAACCGGTGTGGTATTTATGATGAACGTGAGAAAGTTCAGAATGCCTACTGCAGAAAAAAAAACAGAAAGGAAAAAAAATTTGGCGAAGAAGGAAACCCAGCGTCCACTTACAAATGCCCCCCTCTCCGCTCTCACACACACATAATTTACAGCACCAACGCGCCCGCCTCAAACATGACATCCTGCCAACCCCTCAGAGTCTTTTCCCTTTCCCGCAGCGCCCACAATGGCGCCGTTTCCCGTACGTTCTTGTTCCCGGCATCCGTCCAGCCGGACTCTGGGCTCAGCATGGCCCGCAGCATGTCAAAGGAGTCGAAATAGTATATGTACGGTGACAGATCGTCGTGGTAGAAATCGATCAGGCGAGCGTACTCGCCGAGCTCGAGGGGTTCCACGTCTGACCAGCAGAGCGTGTACTCTTGAGTGCCGTTCTTGAGGGGGGGAAAGGGGTTGTGAAAATGGTTACCAATGGAAAAAAAGTGCGTTGGAAGGAACAGATTGTTAGAATTTATGGACAGGAGAATGACATAGGTAACCACACACACACACACACACACACACACACACACACACACACACCAAATTGAGTTCTCGCCAAAGAGCCGCCGACGGAACCATCATGACGACTCCCGCTGCCAGATTCTCGTACAACTTCATCGTCGACACCTGATACGGCATGTCGACGTACGCCTTGTACTTTGCCAGGGTGAGGGGCCCGCCGTAGTGGTAGTCCAGCGAGTGGATCGGAAGGTTAAACTGGGTAAAGAGCTCGTCGAGTTTTGGCCAAACGCCCCTGAAAGCGGCGAGGGTCGAATCGACGTTGTCCTGGAAAAATTCGCGATTGAAATTGGAGAGTGTTGATTGAAGGTTTTCATAAAGAGCAAAAAAAAAAAATGAAAAATTTTAAAAATTACCAGCGCCCGGACGTCGCTGTACCCAGTCGGCCTCAGAACGCGCCACCTCCGAAAGCGAACGCCGTTCTGAAAAGCGTGGAACATTTCAAACGGGTTGTTTGCGACGACGTGGAGCCGCTTCTCGTCCCGTCTGTACAGGTCGCGGAACGTGGCGCGGTAGTCGTCGTAGTCGGGTCCTTCCTCGACAAAGGCGTCGAACCGGGCCGTGATTTCGAGGACGACGTGCGCGGCGCCGCAGTGAGGCGTTTGGAGCTGCAGGTCTTGCAGGATGGCGCGGGCGTCGGGGATCGTGTCGCCGACGATGATGATGTCGTATTGCGCACAAAGGGTCTTTGTGAAATCTGAGAATGTTTATAGAAAAACCAAAAAAAAATAGGGACAGAGGGAGAGAGGAGGGGGCGAGTTTTTGGCGAAACAGCTGGTCAGCGTTCGCGCGTGGTAGGCGGGTTATAATGAGCAGCCCCCCCTCGCACCATTTTCACGCAGCGCGTCCGCGTCGGCCTTTGCCATGCCGTACTCCAATTCCAGATCGAACGGATTGATTTGTGTCACGCTCAGCCCGAGCTTTCCCATGATCCAGTTCATGTTGTTCTGGGTCCGATTGAGGTACGCGATGCGCGCGGCGGCGGCTCCCGGCTTTGGGTGAAGCTGGGCCCGTTGCTGGGGAGTCAGCTTCGAGGGCGGCGCTTCGTCTTGCAGGTACGGGTACTTTAAGTTCAGCGAGGAGGGTGTGGGAGACTTGATGCCCCCAGAATATATAATGCGGAAAAAGGACGGGAGAGAGAGAGGGAAGAGGTTGAGCGCGTGTGTGAGTGTGAAACGAAGTGGCCCCCTAATAATTGTTTACCAAAGACGTCGAAGAGGTGGCTGAACTCTTTTTCGGCAGGCGATGCGTGACGTCGGAAGCTTCATTCGGCTTGCTTGCTGATGAAGGAAGCAAGGGAATTTGGCTGTGTTTGCCGCCGTCGCGGTCGACTGGCGCCGCCAGCTTGGACGGCATGCCTGTGCGTAGTGGATATGCCCTTCCTCCCGCCAAAGTCACCCGCTAGTGCCGCTGCCGTCGCCGTTCCCGCTGCTGCCGCCGCCCTTAGCCGCACGGAGACGACAGCCAGCATGGAGCCGATGGCGACGCCGGCGGCGACGCAGAAGACGACGGCGAGCACCAGGGCGAAGCGCGAGGCGCGCAGGGACGACGAGGACGACGGGCCGGCGACGGCGGGGGAGCGCCAAGAAGCCGGCGAGGCCAATAATGGTGGTGCTGCTGCTGCTGCTGCTGCTGCTGATGCCACGCAGAAGAAGACGAGAAGCCCCCCATCCCAAATATCAATCACAATCACAAAAGAAATCAAGAAAGAAAAACCAAGGCAATATTACACATCAGTGCTTTTTTATTGTCGGTTTCATTCACGTGGCGTCGGGCGTCTGTCTGCCAGTCAGCCAGTCTGTCTGTCTGTCTGTCTGTCTTTCTGTCTGGCTGTCTGTCTGTCTGTCTGTCTCTGATTGTCTTACCCACGTCCTTGGCAGAACCGCCATCCGTGTCCAATTTGCACCTTTTGATAAACAGTAAATAATTAATTAATAAGGCTATTTTGTCGCTTTCCGTCGATCTCTTGGCGAACACAGCAAAAAGCAGCTGTGGGGGGGGGGTGGCGGCAGGGACAACTCACTCCCCTTCAAAATTAGCTCTGTCGCTGCTTTTTTCATTTTTATTTTTATGTTATTTTTTATTTTATTTTTATTTATTTATTTATTGAAAGGCAAACATCCATCCGCTTTTCGCTTTTGGAGGCAGCCCTGCCAACCCAGCCAGTCCCAGGCAGCAGCAGATAGATCAAACAGCAGATGGGAGGAGAGCCAGGCCAGGTTACATTACATTAGGGATACTCAATTTTGTCTCTCGCCTCCAGCAACGCAACGCGTTGCCGGAAGTTTGTGGAATTTATAATTGAAATTAAACTCCTGCCGGTCCCCCACAGAACGGACCGGCACCGGTCCTTTCTGGAAAATTCCGGTCAAAATTGAGCATCCATATTATAGAAAGCATCCAACGCACGACGTTTGTGCAAGCAAAAAAGGAACTTTTCCTTTTTCACAAAGCGGCCCCAACCAACCTCAAAAACCCGGCCAAAACGTGAGACTACCGTGTCGATACATACCCCCCCCTTGAACGCGAGGTGTTTTGAAACGCTGGCGAGTGCCGTGAGAAATAAAAAAAAAAAAAAAAAAGCAGCCCGCCCCTTTTCCCCCGGTCTCCACAAGCCCAACCGAAACGCTGAACGTCAATTCCTACGGCCGGTGCGCAACTGGAGCAGCGGGCGGGCGCCGGCCCAGCTGGTCTTCCCAACCATCAGAAACAAAAGGTTTTTCGTATTTTTCGCACGACGCGCGCCACAACCTACCGAAAAAAAAAAAAAAAAAAAAAAAGCACCACAACACACAACAACAAGGGAACATACAAACCGCAGACCAAAAAAAAAAAAAACATACCCAAATAACATTCAAGCAACAATAACAAGTCCGTCTTGGGGGGGTCCGAGGAGGCAAAAATAACAAAAAAACAATACAAGTGTGCCTAAACAATAACATAAAGCAAGGGGGGAAAAAAGTGGGGCGGGAGGAAAAGGGGGAGTCGGGTGGTTGGGGTTGAGCAACAATAAAAAAAGGTCTTTGTTTTTGTTTTATAGAGATTTAAGAGGTGAGGGTTAATCGTCGCATAAGTAGGAAGGCAAACTTAAAACAGAAAGGCGGAGGAAGGGGCAGGGGAATAACCGATAAACGAAAGAGCGAGAGGAGGGAATAAAAACTGAAAGGGGAACACGAAGGGAAGAGGCTGGTGGAGGAGAGCGAGGGAGGGCTGCTATGTGGGTGAAGAAACGCTTGGTAGGATGATCGGCATAGAGAGGCTACGAGGTCGAGGCGTGTTTCAATGGCAGCTAAAAGGTGGGGCGGGCGAAGGGTTCGCTGGCAAAAACGAGGTTCCGGCAAATGTGCCCATAGACAAAAGTCTCAAGCAGGAGGACGCAGGACGGCTCGCGTCGCGTGGCAGGGTTTGCGCCGACGGGATCACGGCGGCGGGGGCGGGTCTGGCGCGGGCGGGTGGGCCGCGTCCGGGGGCAGCGGAGGCAGCGGCCTCGACCATGGCAAGGCGGTCGTCGGCGGGCGCGTCGTCGTCGACTGCAGCGCCGGCGGCGGGGGGCCCGCCGCCTGCGTCGTGGTCGCTGGCCCGGGGCCGGCGGCTGCGGCGCCGGCCCGGGAACCGGTGGTGGAAGCCGGAACGCCAAACCCCATCCTCGCCGCCATTCTTCTCTCAAGCCCCAACAACCTCTCCAGCAAAGACGCCTCGTCCGCGACGCGAGCCTGGCCTCGCGTCCTCGAGCTGCACGATACTCCGCCGCAGCTCGTCGCGCCGGGTCGTGAGTTCCGCGATGCGGGATTCGAGCTGTGCGACTTCGGCGAGCTGGCGTTGGCGGAAGCGCTGGGCGGAGCGGCGGTTTTGTTCGCGGCGGCGCTCGGTCGGGGTTGTCGGGGCCGACGACGACGGGGTGGAGGGTGCCGTTGTTGTTGTGATCGTGGGGAGGGCGGCGGCGGCGGGGTTGAGTCGGGCGGCGGCGGTGGGGGACGGGATGGGTGTGGATGTGGTGGAGAAGGACGAGGACGCGGGTGGGAAGATCTGCAGCGGGGGGTTGGTCGTTATGGTCGGCGGCATCTCAGAGGATGTGGCTTGTGGGGCGGCGGCGGGGCGCAACGCCGGAGGCGGACAGCGGCGGCGAGGGGGTAGCGGAGGAGGACGCATTGGACGGGGTGGACGACGAGCGGGTGGTCTGCGGAGTGGTGGATTGGTGTGCGGACGCGGTGCCAGTGGACGTGGACGCGGCGCTCGCGCGACGTCTGAGAACGGACCACAAGGCTGCGGGCGGACGCCGGGGACGGCTGCGCGCTGCGCGGGCTACCGGCACTGCCGCCGGCGCCAGCGGGGGTGGCGGGGACGGAGAAATCGGCAAACGCAGTCGTCCGGTCCAGGGTCCGAGTCGCCGCGCGGGGCAATGACGCCGCTGCCTCCGACATGCGGCTCAAGCGGCAGAGCGGGAAGCGGTCGCGACGCGGTGCGGGTGCGGCCGCCCTTCACCGACCGTTGCGTGGACCTCAGGGCTGGCGTCGTGCTGCCGGACGCCGGCGGCGTGTTGTCTAATCCAGGAAGCGGGCTGACGGACGACCCCGCAGCAGCAGTGGACGCCGTCGCGGAAGCAGCACCCAAAGGTGACGGCTGTTGCGGAGGAATCGGACGCTGAGGCGATGGCTTGACCAAAGTGCGACGTGGGCGGCGGAAGCCGTCGAAGCGCGAGATGGAGATAGTGGGAGTGGTTACGGGATTGGATGCTGTGGTGGCCGTCGGGCCGGAAGCCGTCGTCGTCGTTGTGGTCGAGCCGCCGCCGCTCGTGGAGGAGGCTACCAAAGAGAGGTTGGAGATGGCTTGCTGCGGCCTCGCACGGCGCGGTCTTGCGCTGGGCCAAGTTCCAGACGCTGCGGATGCGGATGCGCCGCTGCTTGTCCCGCGGCCGGCAGAGGTGGCGAGGGGCAGAGGTGAGCTCACCACTGGTGGTGTTGCTATCGGCGCTGCGGCGGCGGGCGCGGTGAAGCCCAAGCTGCCGATAGTGGTGGTCCTGCTGCTGCTCCGGGTAGTCATCCTCTGCAATGGTGGCGGCATCACACCTCCGCGCGGTCGTTGCAGGCGTTGGCGCGCAGAGCTCGGCGCGGCTGCACCACCAGCATCGTCAGGACCAGTTCCGGCTGCGGGACCGCCATCGAGGAGGGCGGCGGCGGCGGTGGGGTCGAAGGCGCGCGGCCCGAGGTCGATGGCGTGTCTACCTGCGAGAGCGCAAGAGGGCGGCAGTGGAGTGACGTGTCGAGTGACGTGACGAGGAGTGACGTGACGTGTGAGGGGGTTTGTGCGCCGGCAGACAGACAGACAGATACACAGGGCAGGGCAGCCAGAGACAGACAGACAGACGGACAGACAGACAGACAAACAGACAGAAAGATTTGGCAGGCCAGGTCAGACACACACATCAGAGAGAGGCAGAAATAGTCAGAATAGTCAGTCAGACAGATAGACACGATCCAAAAGCCGAGTGCGACCCATCGCGTTTTTTCGGTTCAGAATTCCAAGTCGGAGGACGGATCCGTCAGATTCGGGTTTGGTTCAAGATTGAGCAGTTGGAGTATTTTTGGTTTTGTGATGGTGAGTGGGTGAGAGAGACAGGCGGACGGACAGGCAGGCAACCGAAGAAGACACTGCCTAGTGACCGCGAGTCTCGCGATTTTCTTCCGGAAAAGGCAGACAGACAGACACGGTTCGGGGGAACATGAGTAAACATGACTCACCAGCAGGTTCATCTCCGATACCGACCTCGCCGACGCCGTCGACACCGCTCGTGTTCCCACCCGCCGCCCCCGCAGCACCCGCTTCTGACGCACCACCGCCGCCGGCCCCCTCCTGCGGACGAGGACGACCCTGACCGCCCGAGTACCAACCGACCCAGCCTAGGCACCATCACCACACCAACGCCGCCGCCGCCGCCTTGCGTCGCCACCGCGGGTCCCCCCGCCGCCACGACCGCCGTCTGCTGCGACTGCGGCTGCGGCGAAGTAGGCCCGGCGCCGGTGCGGCGCCGGCGAAAGTAGTACGACGGCATGGCGTCGTCCGAGTCTGGGGCGGGCGGCGTGGTTCGTCGGCGGCGGCGGACACGGCGCGGGTCGCGCGGCGACGACGGCGACGCAGGAGCATTGGTTCCCACAGCGTCGACCGAGACGTCGGCGACGACGACCACGCCGTTGCCCGTGTCCGCGCGGCTGCTCCCTACTTCTCCTCCACCACCACTGCTTGTGCTGCTCCTGCCGCTCGTTGCGAAGGTGAGGAAGCTGCCGATGGAGGTGGCGGTGCTGATCGTGCTCGCGCGGCTGTGGAGGCGGGCGGTCCAGGACGACGAGGACAGCTGGGCGGAGGTGGTGGGGGCGCCGAGGGTGCTGTGGTGCATTCTGTCCGCGACGGTGTCGGTGGGGTTGCTCGAATGCTGGATGGTGATCGCGGGGGTGCTGCGCGGGTGGACCCCGATCCTGACCATGACCAAGGAGGGGTAAAGTTTCTGCGTTCACCGCGACTTCCGGGGAAGTGGCCGATGATGCGAGGGCGTTGGTATCGGCTGGGATGTCGGATGACTGCGCGCGGTTCAAGAGCCAGGAGACGGACAGGCGGCGCGGGGTGGAATGGCCGGAGGGCGGCGGACGACCACCAGGCTGTGAGGTTGAGGGTTGTGGTTGTGTTGTTGCGTTTGCAGTTGTTGCTGTTGTTGCTGCTGGTGTGGGGGGCGGGGGACCGGAAAATCTGGTGATGAAGGAGGAGGGAGGAGGGTGCATCGTCGTCGACGGCCGCGCCGGATCTGGTGGAGGTTGCACGTGAACGAGCGAGGAGGGCGTCGTCATCATCGTCGTGGTGGGTGGCGGCGGTCCGAATGCTTGCTGCTGTCCCTGATGCTGCTGTTGGTGATGCTGCTGCTGGTGCGTCTGCTGGTGTTGTTGGTGTTGGCGCTGGGGAGGCAACTGGTGGGACCAGTGCTGCGCGGGTCCAAAGGCTAGGGGTGGCGGTGGCGGCGGCGGCTGCGGCGCAAGCAAGGGTGCGACGACAAGGACACCACCACCACCCACGCCCACGTGCTCGGACTGTGGCTGCTGTTGCGGCTGTTGCTCTTGCTGCTGCTGCTCCTGCGGCGGCTGTTGGTGGTGAAGCAGTCCACGCGACCGCTGGGATCCCCCTCTTGCACCACCGCGACCATGGGCTCCTCCTGCTCCTGCTCCATCTCCTCGATCTGCGGCTCCTCCGCCTCCTCCTCCGCCCCCACCTCCCGTTCCGCCCTCTCTTCTGCTGCTGCTTCCGCCGCCGCCCCCGTCTTCGTCATCCTCGCCTCCTCCGTCCTCGCCGCCGCCGCCGCCAGCGCCGCCGCCAGCTGTCCTCGTCGTCCTCGTCGTCGTCGTCGTCGTTGTAGTCCTCGTCGTGGTCCCTCCTTGTTCAATCGATTCGACCCCGTTTGGATCGTGTCCTGCTGATTCCTATTATAATAAATTTTTTTTTTTTTGTTTTTGTTTTCCCCTTATTCATCATCAAATCAAACATGTTGTATTTTTTTGTGTTTTTCCTATGAATAATCCGTGGGCCGGGGGAGGGGCAAGTCTGTCGGGCCATGCACTCGCACATGCATGCTTCTTCTCCTTGTCTCATATAAAAAAGAAAGAAAAAAAAAAAAAGATTGAGAAAACGACGAACCAATGAAACAAAGGCCGTCGGAAAAAAAAAGGAGAGCAATTTTTTTTCCCATCTCCCGATCCCATCAGTGTGCCCCCATTGGAACATTTATGATTTGTTGGTACGTAATAAAATATTTAGAAGAATTTGATAATATGAACGGAAACACACTGATAATTACTTACACACTGCCAGATATTATTAGGGACGCCCGCGGTGTGTGTGTCCCATTCCGCAAGGGAGGGAGTTGAAAAGGAGCGGGAAGAGACAGAGGGACTGAGACTGGATAGAGAGACAGGGACAGAGATAGAGAGAGCGAGAGAGAGAGAGAAAGGACAGAGAGCGACAGAGACAGTACAGACAGAGTCAGAGACAGAGATGACCGTGGGGAGATCTTGGCCGCAGTCCCTTGAACGTCTCTCAGGGTCAACACTCACTCACTCACACACACACACACACTTTCTCTCTCTCTCTCTCCCTTCCTCTCCTCTCTCTCTATGTCTCTCTGTCTCTCTCTCCCTTGTGCGACATCAACTCGATTCATTCCCCACCCAAAAAAAAAAAAAAAAAAAAAAGGCTGAGCCGCCAATCAACCGACCCAACAACGAACCAACGAACCAGCCAGACGCCGCGCACACAACTCTCTTAGCTCTCTGCTCTTCACATCCCACTGGGTCGTTCGGGTGACCGACCCACCAAATCCCACCCACCAACTCACCACCTTCGTTGCTCACTCATACGACCCACTCCCCTTTTCCAATATTCACACTTTCTGAATCCTTTGCCCGCTGTTCCCTGTCCTGCTTCTTCACGTACGCGACGACATGGGTGATAGGCAGGTAAATTTGATTGGTGGAGCGAGACAGCCGCTCGGTCCAACGCCTGTACGAAGCCCTTGTTCCACACAGTAGTTTAGTAGACTAGCAGCGTCACGTAAACGTCTTGTTGATCCACATCATTTTTCTTCCGGTTGCACAAAGCTTCAAGGCTTGACTTTTCTCTTGCTGTGCTTTTTTTCGTGGAAAGTGAGTGCCTTTGTGGCTTGGATCCAGCCTGACATGGACGCAACGCGTCAGTGGCTCAGATCGACCTTGACGTCAAAGGTGAGCGAGCAGGAGGAGCAGGAGGAGGAGGAGGAGGAGGTGGGGGGCTGCGAGAGGATGAGGATATGAGTATATGAAGATATATAAGGATGAGGCATAGGATGAGGGACCGGATCGGTCGATCTCATCCCATCCCATTCATCATCCATCATAGCACCAGGCCAATACATACTTTAACACCCGTCCACCCCGCCCCCCTTGTTTCACGATGCACACGCCAGTACCAGAATGTAGATCGCACATTCCGCGACGTCGATGCGGTCCTCGTGGCCTACGCAGGAATCCTTCCAAAGATGGACAACTTCAGTTGAGGCTCCTCAAGTGTTCAGTAGCTCGATCGATCAAAATGACTTTTCCACTGCTGATACTACGCCTCACCCTACCACCCGATCTCTTCTGTTAGCCCACGACAACGGTCAAAAGCAACTGCTCTTTTGCCTCTACGGGACAATCCCGATCTCGTTCCGTGGGTCGACCTACAACATACCGATCGCCGTGTGGCTTCCCTACTCGTATCCGCGCCACCCCCCATTCTGTTTCGTAACGCCAACGGCAACCATGCTCGTGCGGCAGGGCAAGCACGTCGATCTTTCGGGAAAAGTCTATCATCCTCTGCTGTCAACGTGGCACACAAGACCTGATGTAACTCAATTCACCCATCCGCTACCCATTGCAATTGCTGATCTTCCCCGAACCATGTTTTCCCTCTCTCTCGAAACAGGACGTATCGCTTATGCAGCTTCTCGGCGTCATGCAGACAATCTTCACGAACGAGCCACCCGTCTACTCAAAGCCAGCGGCGCCCCCCGGCGGCTCTCAGCCGCGAAACTCACCGCACCCACAAGGCGGGAGTGCCACCCCACCTCCGCCCCCATACCCGCCTTCGCACCACTCGCCCTCTCAGCGCACCGCACCGATGCCCATCGCAACTCCGTCCTACCTCGTGTCTGGAGCAAACTCTGGACGCTATGGCGTCGACGGCGCCGCCACCACGACCGCAACCTCCTTCTCGGCATCGCCCCCAACATCCAGGACTCTGGGCGGCGCGCCTCCCGCGATCCCCGCAAAGCCGCCGGGCGCCTCCGGCACCTCATCGCTGTCGTCGTCGCCGAAGCTGGGCGTCGCGTCGGGCATCGGCGGGTTCCCTTCGCAAATTGCGCCCGCGATTCCGCCAAAGCCCGGGTCCCCGGCGTCCGCCGCCTCCTCCGGCTCCGGGTTCGCCGGCGGCTACATTTCGGGCGTCGGCATGTCGACATCGCCTCCGCCGTCGTCGTCCCCAGCCACTTCGTGGTCAGCTCCGGGGGTTATGGCCGCCGCATACAACCGCCCGGGCGTGACTCCACCGCCGCCGCCGTCGCAGGGCTCCCCACCGCCGGTCCCCGCCCGCCCGCCGCAATCGCAGCTGCACGACGTCCTCGCGCCCGCTCCGCCGCCCCTCCCGCCTGCGCCGCACCTCCACCAACCCCTCGGCAGGCCCGCGCAGCCCGCTCCGCAACCGCCGTACGCCATCGCGCATCAGCAGTACCGGCGGCCCGTCGCCACCCGCCCCGTCCCCGCTCGTCGCGACCGCGGCCTCCACCGCCGCAACCTCCCCCACCGCCACCACCGGCGGCAGCGGTAAGGACGCCGCCGACGCGGGGCGTGCGGCGGCGCTCCGCGCGGCGCTGAGGGAGCGGCTGCGGGTTGCGGACGCGGCGCACCGCGGGCGCACGCATGCCGAGATCGAGCGGCTGGTGGCGGTCAACAGGCACCTGGCGGCAGGGGGCGGGCCAGGTGCAGGAGGTGCTGCGGAGGTTTGCGGAAGAGGAGGTGAAAAAATGCAGTGTGGTTGATGCTTTTGTTTTTTGGATGCCCCCCGGCAAAATACGTTCAATTTTCCTACCGTTACTGACCGGGCACTTGAACCCGTTACACAACCCCGCCCCCAACCCCCAACCGTTCGGTGCGCTTCCCGAAAACAACAGCGCAAGGTGAAAACCAACATTGACGCGCTGGAGGCGCAGAACGCCGAGCTGATTGGGCTGATTGCGAACGTGCGGAGCGAGCCCGAGGTCAAGGTCGACGAGATCCTGGTGGGCGCCGGCGGCGTCGTGTACAACCAGTTGAGTTTTGGGGATAAGGGGGGTTTCTTTTTTTTTTTTTTTTACGTTTACTTGCTGCGGGCGGTTCTGAATCCTTATTTCTTTTTTGTGTGTCAAGGCTTCTCGACACAGGTCGCCGAAGAGCACGCCATCGAGGACACGATATATTACCTCGGGAAGGCGCTGAACTCGGAGCGGATCGAGTTGGCCGTGTTTTTGAAGGTGAGGAAGGGGGATGTCGATGAGGGCGCCAGTGGGGTGGGGAGTCGCCTGTTGGACTGGCAGAAGACTCCAAGTGATAGGGTCTCGCTCATTCATCCGGTTGACTTTTCCCCAATACTCACCATCAATTACCTTTGCGTCTCCCTGTAGCTCGCGCGAACCCTGGGCCGCGAGCTGTTTTTCAAGCGCGCGCTGATTGCAAAGATTCAGACGACGATTGCGTTCCAGTGAAAAAGGGGGGGGGGGAAGGGGGATAACGGTTGACTACTGGCTGATTGGGGGGTTGTTTCTGCAAGTTTGACTTTTTTTTGGTTTTGGCAGTTGTCCAGTCAGTCGGAATGGTTGAAGAACTGGTTTGCGGGAGTGCGAATAAAGAACTTGCGCGTCAACAAACAATTGAATCACCCTCGGGCCAGGGAAGCGAAGCCTATGATTTATATATTGTTATTTTTGTAAAGAAATGCATCGTCTATGTCCATCCCCCCAATCCGTCTCCCTCCTTCCCCTCCCCCGCCCCCCTCTCTTTCCACTTTACATAGTTACAGAAATCCCGCACCGATCGGGCGGGGAGCGAACCACGCACGCGCGACCGGTACAGGGGTACATCACAGAAGGAGGGAAAAATATATAAGTCGGAAAGGAAACAGGCGGGGGGTGGAATAGACGGCAACGGGGAGGTAACGATGCCGTTGAGAGCGGCCGGAGTAAGGGGCATTGTTGGGGGGTGGTTTACGACACGCGGTACTTTGCCCCCTTCAGCTTGACCTTGCGCGGCTTGGCTCCCACCCCCGCGGCCGCGGGCTTGCCGCCTCTACCGAAGGCGGCGGTAGGCCCCGCGGCCATTCCAGCGGCGGTCCCCTGCCCCCCGCCGCCGCCGCCGCCGGCGAGCAGTAGCGCGGCCATTGCAGCGGCTGCCGTCGGGTCCGCGGGGATCCAAGGCGGGAAGGACGGCGGCGACGGGAGGGCGGCAGAGGGGTACGGTGAGTTTGGCGAAGAGTTGTTGTCGTCCGGGAGCGGGAGGAAATGGGCGGGGGCGGGGCCAAAGGGGGTGTCGATGACGATGGCGGGGCGCATTGCGACGACGGGGACAGCGGCGAGCTTGACGCGGGCGGGGTGGAGGAACTGGTGGGGTGCGTTTGTTGCGTTGAAGTACTGGGTGTCCGTCGGGGCTTGGGCGCGATTTTCGATGCGTTTTACTGTGCGGGATTGCTGCTGCTGGTGTGGTGGTGGTGGAGGCGGGGAAGCCGGGTGGGGGCGGCAGGTGGACGAAGGTGGGGAGGGCGCCGGAGAGGGCGGAGGAGAGGAGGGCGGACATGTGTGGGGGCATGGCGCCGGCGGCGGGGAGGGAGGCGTGGAAGGCGGCGGCGGAGTAGTCGGAGGTGTTGAGCGGGTTGCGGAGCTGTGGAGGAGGTTGGGTGCGTGGCGCGAAGCCTGCCATCCAGAGCGCGGGGTCGAGCGGGGGGAAGGTGTAGATTGGCGGCAGCGGTGGGGCTGTCGACGCGGGGGCTCCGCGTTGCGGTTGAGTGGTCGCGCTGGGTTTCTTGGCAACGAGTGCTCTCGAGGTGGTGGTGGTGACGGGTTTCGCCGGCGGCTTTCGGTTCACGCTGCGTGCGGCCGCCGGCTCCGCGGCTCGCCGGCGGTCGACGATGCCGTCGTCGAGGCGGGACGGCTGCTTCCTGCGCGGACGGTCGTCGACCTCGACCTCGTCGTCGTAGTCGTCGTCCACCCGGTCTCGGTACCCCGCTCTCCCTCCGTCGCCGTCTCACCCTCTGCGAATACCGCTCGTCATACTCCTCCTCCTCGTCGTCCCCGTCATCCCACCTCCCTCGCCTCCTCCTCCGGTACTCACCCTGCCCCTCCTTCTGCTCCACATCGTCGTCCTCCCCACCCCACCGCCCCCTCTCCCCCCACCGTAACCGCCGTCCCCCACGCCTCTCCGCGTCCCCCGCCTCCTCTTCCTCAGCACCTCCCATACTCCGACCCCTCCGCTCCACCCGCCGCAGCGCCCGCGTAGCCGGCCGCTCGATAACCGGCACCTCCAAAAACGCCGACGCCGCCTTCTCCAGCCGGACCGGCGGCGGCACGGCACCGTCGCCGCCTCCACCGCCGCGGCGCTCGAGGTACTTTGCCAGATAGTTTCCCTGCACCTTGCCCGCGGCCGCCGCGCGTGACTTTTGCCCCGCCGCCTGGCGTCCTGACGGGTGCATCGGCGCCGCGTCGTCGTGCGGCGAGGGGGTGTCGGTGCGCGGAACGGGGTCGGCGTCGGGGCCGCTTTCTGGCTCGGTGGCGGCGGCGGACGGCGGCGACGGGAGGCCGGAGGCGGTGGCGGCGGCGTCGGCCTGCGGGCTGGGTCCGGCGGCGGCGGCGTTGGCGGACGGCGCCGAGTCGTCCTCGTCTTCGGCGGCGCGATTTGGCGGCTGCGCATCGGGGAAGTCGGATGCCTGGTCGCTGTTTCCGCCGGCGGGCTCGGCGGCAGTCCGACCGCGCTTGACGGCGTGTGCCGCGGTGGTGGGCCGCGGGCCTGGTGCTCGCCACGAGTTGCTGTCGTTCCCGCCATCGTAGGTGTCCGGCTCTGGTGGCGGGTGAGTGGTGTTATAGAATGGTGTAGGTGGACAAAGAGAGCGCTCTTACGTGACAGCCATTTCTCCCGCGCTCCGTCTCTCCTGAAGCGGTTCTCGCGGCCGTCAAAGTCGTCATAGTCGAAACGGTCGAAGTCGACATAGAGCGGGCGATCGTACCCGTTTCGAGCTCCCTGCAGATCAAAAAGAACAGAGTGATTGAGCCCGGCGCAAGTGTTGGAGTCACCGCAAAGCCGAGGGGGTAAAATGAAACCGGCCACAAACTCACTCTGCGGCGGCGCGGCGGGTAATATTCGACCTCCTCCCAGTACTCGTCCACCGCATCTTCTCCGTCAAACAGCCTGTCGGCCGGCGCCCACACGTACTCCGGATCATCCCACACCGCCGCAGACGCGCTTCGCCTCCTCCTCCGTCCGCCGGCGCCGTCAAATGTCGCGGGCCGATGGTGGTGGTGGCGGCGGTGGCGCGGGCGTCCGTAGAAGCTCTCCATGTCGTTCCAGGTGACGCTCTTTGGCTCTGCAAACTCCCAGGACTGGGCGGCGGCGGCGGCGACGGGATATCGGTCTGGTGGGGGCTGCCGCGGCTGTGGGCGTGTCGGGCTGGGGAAGAATGAGGGCGGGGGGGGCTGCGGGCGGGACGGGCGGAGGACGAGAGGCGCCGAGGGTAAGGCGGCTGCCGGGTCGAATGGAACGAACTGGGGCGCTCGCGGGGGCGGGAGGTCCTGCGCGCGGGCCGGCCGAGGCGGTGCTGGTGGCGGCTGCGTCTGCGAGGGCGCCGATGGGGGCGGCGGCGGCGGTGGTTGCGATGGCGGAGGAGCGAGGCCCATTGCAAAGAAGCCGTCGTCTTCCGGCTGGGCGTACCACGCCGGAGTAGCTTCGACGAAGGGCTCCGGTCGGGGCTCGGCGGACCGTTCCTTTGACTTCCTGGCGCCTGCGGAACCGCCTTTCTTCCCGGCGCTCGCGGACCGGCTTCCGCCGGCTGCTTCGTTCTGCGGCGGCTTGCCGCGACTCGCTGAATCTGCCCGTTTCCCCTTCGCGCCGCCCCCCGATTTTCCTTGTTTCCCGTCCGTGGGAGGCTTTCCGTCGCCTTTCGCTCCAGCCTTTCCGTCCGGTTTGCGAGCTCCGTCGGGTTTTGTCGGGCTTCCTCCTGGCTTTGGCGATTTTGCGCGGTTTCCATCAGAGCTCGGCTTGCTTGACGACTTTTCTGCGTCTTTGCCGCCTCCACCGGAAGTCTCGCTTGCTCCTTCTCCTTCACTTCCGTCATCAAGGTTGCCGTCCGTCGGCCGCCTACGCCGCTGAGCCGGCTTCCGGTCGCTCGGCGGTGGGACAGAATTGGACTTTCTCTTCAGAATGACGGGTTTCACTTCCATCTTCGCCGGCCCCTCCGCCGCTTTCGCGTCTGGACCGACCTGTTGCGATGTGGCTGTCTCTCCATCTTTTCCTGCAGCTGGCTTTGGAGGCTTCACTGCTCCTTTTTCCGCCGCCCCTTGTGGCGGCCTGGCCCCTTGCGGCTTCGCGGTCTTCTCACCTTCCTTCTTCGGCACAGGCCTCTCCAACGATTTCGCGCGGGCCTCCGTCGATTTTGGTCTTTGTTCCGACCCGACTTTGGCGGGCCCCTCAGCCTTTGCCTTTGCCGCCGGCTTTCCCGCGTTCTTGGCCGTTCTGGACGCCGCCGGGTTTGCGGCGGCCGGGGTCAGCTTCACTCTCGGCGGCGGCGGGACCGATTCGGATCGCGCAGACCGTGCAGCCGGCTTCGTCGCCGCTCCGCTCGCCCCCGCATTAGCGCCCGCCGCCGCTGGGCCGGGAACAGGTCGGAGCTTCTTCTTCTCGACGGTGACGGTTTTCGGCTGCCCCTGCGCGGCGCTCTTCGCAGCAGTCACGGACCCGTCGCCGCCCTCAGCCCCGTCGGCCGCCACCTCCTCCGCCTCACCGGTATCCCCGTCTCCCGTCGTCGACCCCGGTGCCGCTCGCGTCCTCGTTTTAGAGTCCGCCGTCTTCCCAGCCGCGCCGCCGCCGGCACCCTTTCCACCACCACCACCGACTACGGCCGCGACGCTCGCCCTGCGCGCGGCCGCAGCCTCCGCCTCCTTGACCTCGCGCACCCTCCTCTCCTCGTCCGTAACCGCCTTTGCAATCTCCGCCGCCTCCCTCTCGATCTCCTCCTTTGTCAGCGCGAGGTCGCGCGGGGTCGCTGTCGCGGCGCCGCCCGCCCTTTTTGTTGGCGGCTTGTCGGGGAAGGCGGAGATGGTGCGGGAGGACGCGGCGGGGTTGAAGTCGGGCGGGACGCCCCGCGGTGCGGCGGCGGCGGCGGCGCGGGAGCGGGCAAGGGGCGGCGGCGGGGAGAGTGGCGACGGCGAGTTGGGCGACGGTTTGGTGGGCTGTCTCGCTGGAGTGGGCGTTGGGGCGTTCTGCGGGGCTGTGCGTTTGGGCGGGGGCGGTGGGGAGCGCGGGCCGTCCGATGTCGGTGAAAGGGTCTTCTCCTCCCGTGTGACAGCTCTTTGCGCAGTTGGTCTGCCGTCGGAGGCTGGCGACGGCTGTTCGGTTGGGGCGACGGCGAGAGACTTCTGGCCGACGACGGGTCTGGCGGGAGAAGGGCGCGGGGAAGACGGGCCCGGGGGTGCGAGGCCCGCAGCTGCTCTCGGCTTCCGGGTGACAGGACTCGAAGGCGATTGAGGAGAGCCTGGTAGTCCATTTGCGGGCCCGGTTCCAGGAGGGCCTCCAGAGGCCTGATCTGGCTGCAACGTCTCGGGCCCGGCAGAGAGCGAAGATGCTTTTGGGGACTTTGCCAAAGAGTCCTTTTTAGCAGGACCTTTCGGCATAGTAGTATTCGTTACTTTTCCTTTTGCGTCTGCTACTGACAGTCCACCTTTCGTTTCGGATTCTGAAGGGTTTGAACTAGCGACGGCTGGAGAATCACCTGCGCTGCCTTTGGCTGCAGAGGTTCCGCTCTTTTTCAGACTGGTCGTCTTCTTCACCAAAGCTTCCTGGGATGTTCCTCCTGCAGTGTCGGCACTGAACTTTACAGAGGGGGGAAGTCCACCAACGTCCTTGTTTCCCAGCTTTGGGCTTACGACCGACGGCCCGCCGCTTTTATCTGCAGCCGAGGAATCCGCCGGTGACTTCAGGCTACTTTTTGTCGGTATTTTCGTCGGTGCGTTGGGGGCAAGCGAGGGTTGCGGTGGGGGCGATTTGGAACGAGGTCCTATCGCTGTCGGGGTGCTAGTGGATAGGTTCGCTGGCGGCTCGGTCTCGGCTTGGGTTGGTGGTCCAGCTTGTTTCTTTATCGCAGTCGGCTTAACTAAAGTTTTCTGGGCTGCGCCGGCTGGGGACGCAGCAGGAGGGTCAGCTCGAGACAGCTTGGAACTTGCAGATGGCTCGGACGGTGGTTGCGCGTTTTCTCTGCTTGGTGAGGCAGATCTTGCCGCGGCCGACTGGCCGCCTACACCAACTTTTTTAAGAGCGGTGTCGCCTTCTGCAAAAAATTCCGCAACGTTAGCAACAGCCGCACCATGCGAGATCCCTCCCCTCCCGCCATACTTTGCGCCAGCTTCGGCTTCAGCGCCGCCTCGGACGCGTCGTCCTTCGTCTCCGTCACCCTGGCACCACCACCAGCGCTCGACACGCTCTCCGACTTGAGCAGCGCGATGCGAGAAGCCTCGCGCGAAGGCGCCCTGCCGCCCGCCGCCCCTGGCCCTCGAATCTGCGACGGCCTGTTGCTCGGCGGCTCGACGACGATCTGCGGCACGGCGCGGGACGGCGCTGTCGCCGCCGCGCTGCTGCTGCTGGGTTTCGGCGCTGTTGCTGCGACGTTCGGTGAAGGCGGCGGCGGGCGGTCACGCGGGTCGGGTTCTGCGGGCTTTTCTGTTGCGGCGGGTTTTGTGGCCTTTTTGCTGGCGGGCTTGACGGACTCGCGTGACGGTGGAACGATAGCCGCCGGCTTGCCGCCGCCGTCAAGCACTGCCGAGCTCTGTCGGAAAGTAATGTTTGTGTGAACTCGATTCCTCAACGATCGAGGGAGAAAGCAAGAGCTATCGGTACCTGCTTTGACAGCGGTGGTGGGCTGGATGGTATAACTGCTTGCGATGCGTTCTTCGAGAGCGGCGCCTTCAGTTTGGTGGCATCGAGGACCCCCGAGCTCTGGCTCAAAGATCAACGTCAACGCGGCCCACAAGTTCCCCAGAAAAGTCTTCAAACCTGCTTTGAAAGTGGTGGCACGGGCTGAGTCGATTTCGGCGCGTCCTTTGGTGATCCAGCAAAGGCGACCTGCGAAGTGTTTTTTGATAGAGGGGGTTTAGGTTTGCCGACATCGAGCAGTGCGGAGCTCTGTTTTTGAGACAGCTGTCTTTAGTCCTCCGAGTACGAGCTGATCGCCCATTTAAGCTTACCTGTTTAGAGACTGGTGCAGGACTCGGCGCAGCGACCACCGTCTGCGACGGCGTTTTGGACGGGGGAGGGGGGTTTTGGCGGAACCTTTGGCGAGGCCGCAGCTGCGGGGCCAGGCATGTTCCGCGGCGTTGTTCGCACTGTCGGGGGGGCTCCCGATCGCTCGTTGGTCGGTCGCCGTCGGAGGAGGACGCGCTTTTAATTTTTTGTCACGTCTGCGCGCGACGCGTTCTGGCCTTATCAGCTCTGATCAGTATTAATATACAGCATATTGCTCTCCTGCGTGAAGTGTCAAGGCGAGACAATGGTGTGCGGAAGGGGTTTCCGACTAATAACAGCGAAGAAAACGGACGCGAGGGTCGCGCGCAAGCGGACTGAGCAGTGGGTGGCTTCGCGATCGGTCCTGGCTTGAGAAAGCGAAGGGCTCAGATCCCTCACCTTGCAATGCCGCTCCATATCTGTCAACGCACCATCCCCCGTGCGGCTGCTCGCGCGGATGCGCCATCGCTGTTGCCGCTTTCAACCGTCCCACCGCTCGGCTTCGCGCATCCCAGATCATCCGCTGCTGCCTCGCGGCGAATACACACTCCGCCGCGGCTGGCGCATCGGTCATCCCAGCAGCGGCTGTGGTCGTCCTCCTCGGCGACGACGGAGCAACCGGCCTCGGATCCCCTGCATCAGCGGCTGCGCCGGGACCATCCGTCGCTCGATCGCTTCCCGTCCATCCTGGTGCTGCCGCTGCACTGGGGCGACCAGGACGCGTCGGGGACGGCGAGCCCCGTCATGATCTACAGACACGTAAGGCGGGAGTCGATCCATCGATCTCGGTCGCCAGCCCCCAATGCTAACCTTTCTGTTTCTCTTCTGCAGTTCGAGTCTGGCCGACTCCATTACTTCAACGAACGTACGCAACTACCAGTGGAGAAGCCGGCTGCGGCTAACAGCTACCTTCCCCCCCCTCCCTCCCTCCCGCTCCCACGACAGTGATCGCACCGCACCTCACCCCCGCCACGCACACCGGCTTCATCCTCGGCCGCGGCATCGGCCGAATTCTCAAATCCTCGACGCTCGAACTTCTGAACCCGTGCACGTACCCGGACACGCTCCTGATCGGGACGCGGACGGACTGGGTCCAGCAGGACAGATTTGGGCAGCAGGTGCGGACGGTGTCGGCGCGCACTGGCAAGGTCGTTGCGGAGGGGACGGCGACGATTGTGTGTTTTGACCACAAGCACCAGCGGAAGGCGGACGTGCCGGGGGAGGTGCTCGAGGCCATGAGGCGGGTGGAGAGCAACTTGAGGGACTTTGGCGCTACGAGGGACGTGTTGAAACCGTCGTTTTCGCCGATTTGAAAGAGAGAGCCTGTGCCCCAAGGGCGTGCAATACATACGTGCCGCGCAAATGAACTCTACTCTATTTGAAAGATTACAACGGCCACTTTCCCTTCCTCATCATGTCCTCCCTGATCCCCCCCCACGTCGCAGCGTCAAAATCGAAGTTCCAGCTCTTCCTTGCAAGCCAAAACGCCGCGTTTTCCACCGGCGCCAGCGGATCTTCCTCGGACCCTTCGACCTCTGGCACGCCCATGCTCCGCATCACAGCCCTGAACGGCTCGTTGTTCTTTGCGGTATCCAAATGAACCCACGCGCAGCGCAAGACGCCAAACGCGTACTCGACGACGGCGCAGAGGGTCTCCTTTGCGTATCCCAGCCGCTGGAACCTGCGATCGATGGAGACGCCGACGTCGGCGACGGCGACGGCGCGCGGGTCGTCGCGGGTGAGGCGGGGCATGGTCCAGACGGGCTGGGAGCCGAGGGGCGGGGCGTACGGGAGGTTGTTGAAGCCGCTGAAGCCGAGGATGCGGTTGGCGGCGGCTGTAGGGTCGGTGGGGTCCGCGGGGTGGGATTCGGTGATGACGAGGAAGGCGTTTTTGCCGGCGGCGGCGGCGGCGGTCCAGCGCGCGATGCGGGCGCTCATGATGGCGGCGGTGAGGTCTTGCTCGGCGGGCCACGGGAAGTTGAGGGGGTCGGAGAAGAAGGCGGCGAGGGCGGGCGCGTCGTCGTCGGTTGGGGGGCGGAGGACGAGGCGCGGGGTGCGGATGGTGATGACGGGGGCCGTCATGGCGGTGGTGCCAGTGTCGGAGGAAGGGGCAGAGCTATCGGGTGCCGGTTGGGTCGTCGTCGTCATGGCGTATTGGGGAGAGGGCAGAGAGGGGCAAGCTCGGGGGGTGGAGGTGGAAGGAGCGGAGGAGGAGGTGGTGGAGGTAAAGGAGGGAACTGGGAGCTTTCTCTAATATAGCATGTGGGTCCGTGAGGGCAAGCAGCAGCGGCCAGCGAAAGCAGCAGACCGTGCTGCGTGATTCACATTCATGCCCCTCGGACATTGCACAAAAACAAAAACAAACCCGGCCGGTTATTATACTCCCGAGGCACCTCCGCTCAAGCCCGCCCCCCGGTCGAGAGCGCGCGCCAACAATCCTAACCCCGTGTTAGCTTTTGCATGCACAAGTGACCAGCCCGCGTTCCCGAAGAAAAGGCGCGGTGCACACAGCATAAATTCTCTGTTGCTCATGATCGCATCGTGGTTAGCGTAGTGGACGAATGTAACCGCAGACCCAGCAGGACGAAGCATCCCATCGCTCACGGGAAAGAAAACCCCGACGCAAACAACCAAAAGTTCCACCGTCTCACTCCGCCTTCTGCTTCGCCCCCACCCCCGCCCCCGCCGCCGTCAAGCTCCGCAGCGCCTCCGCCAGCGACGACGCGAACGCCGCCGGCGTTTGCGCGTCGAGCTGCTGCTGCTGCTGCAACGGAAAGGGGGTCGATGCGCCCGACACGGCGCCCATCAAGCCGGCCGTTCGCTTGCGAAACGCCGACGCGACGCCGCTGAACGAAAACACGAACTCGGCGGCGGCGGCGGGGGCAGAGGCCTCGAGCTGCGCGGCGTCGGACGCAAAGGCGGCGTTGCGCATTCGCCTCACCCAGCGCCGGCGGCGCGTGAGGGAGGCGAGGGACCGCGCGTTCGACGGGTTCCGCCAGCGGTGGTCGCTGGGAGATGCGCAGCGTGTCAATGAGGGGGTGGAAAGAAGTCAGGGTTGTTCAAGGGGGCAGGTGAGTTAGTGCGGCATGCTACAAGCGCCGCAACGCGGCCCTCGTCGTACCTGTAAACCCATCCGTCGAGGTCGGTGTCGGCCCAGCTGGAGTCGACGGACCAGCGCTCGTCGGTCCATTCCCATCCGGGCGGGCCGGGGCGCTCGAGCTCCGTCGACGGAGCGCTGACGCGGTTCCCGCTCGCGTCGCTCCACATGGCCCGCTCGTGCTCCAACAGACTCGGGCTCCATCCCAGCCCTAAAAAAAAAAAACATAGGTCAGCAGACGAAAAACCGGCAAATCAAGAATGCCCCACTTTACCGATCCACCACCGCTGGTTCTCAAACACCTCTGCGACGGCGTCACCCACGCCGCGCCCCGCATCGACGATCTCCACGTCGCCCGCCAGCGGCCCCGGTCCCGCCGCCGCGGCCGTCGCAGCCGACGACCTCGCCCTCGCGGCCGCAATAAGTCCGTAGAGCCCAACGTCGAGGGCCTTCCTCGGCACCGCAAGCAATCCCGCCGCGGCCCTCCCGACGACGGTCCCCCTCACAAACGCCCAAACGCCTCCCACCACCGCCACAGCCCTCAGCCACCCCGCAACGCCCCCCAACGGCAACCCTCCGCCCGCGACGACAACGGCCACCGCGACGACGGCCGCTCCGCACGCGATCCCAAACGTGGCCGCGACGGCGGCGGGCTCTGCCGAGTCCGGGTCGAGGGCGGCGGCGACGACGTTTGCAGCGGCGTCGTAGAGGTCGGCGTAGAGGGCCATGGCGGACTGGAGGGCGGCAAAGTTTTTCGCGAGGCGGCGCTTGGCGGTGGGCGGGAGGGAGGTGAAGGCGTCGGTGGGGAGAGCGCCGGCGGAGAGTTGGAGCTCGACGGCGGTGGCGTCCGAGGCATCGCGGGGGGAGGGGTGGAGGCGGTGGTAGGCGGCGATCGCAAGGATCGCGAGCTGTGGGGAGAGCAGGAGGAGCGATGGGTAGAAGCCTGTTTGTTTCGGTATGTGTGTGTGTGTATGTGTGCGCAGCGGGTGGGAAGGGAGGGAACAACGGGTTAAGTTGGTGGTACGAGAGGAGAGCCCAGACCGAGGCACCCAACAGATGGAGAGGTAGCAGACGAGGCACGCCGCGGACAGGAGCACGTCGTCCCAGACGAGAATGTCCTCCAGAGCCTCTTTGACAAAGACGAAGCCGTTGAGGCGTGCAACGACGCGCAGGGTGGTGACGGGAAAGGCGGTGAGCAGGTTGATGGAGGGGCTGCGGCGGGCGAAGCGGGCGTCGCGCTCCTTGTCGAGGGCGTTCTGGGCGAGGATGAAGCGGACGAACAGGGCGTGGAGGGACGAGAGCGGGTCGCGCCGCGGGGCCGCGTCCGGAGTGAGCGTGGGGAAGAGCGCCGAGGCGGTCGAGACGTCTGCGATCGCGGCGGGTGGGGCGGTCGGTGCCGCAGCGGCGTCGGCCCCGGAGACGACAGACGGCGGAGGCGGAGCAGCAACTGACATTTTCTGGCGAGGGTTTGCTCAATGTCGCCGAGTGGCTGAACCGCATGGATCTACGCTTTATATATTATCAGCATATTACTCGCGTGTGACTTCTACTCCAGAGATGCGCTGTTACATCATCTCTCGTCCCTTGGTGCGTATTCTAGGCTGTGATGGGCGTTCATTTGGATCGACCCGACCTCGATTAGCCACCTGCTTTGAGCGGATGTGTTCAGTGGAGAACTTCGTAATTTTGTTCAATCTTTTGGTCGCGAAGCGTCGGACTCCCACCAGGCCAAAAACTCCCACGTTCGTCGTTCAAAAAACAAAGCGAGTAGATCTATTTGTTCAAAGGATCCTATTTAGTGAAGTAAACTTTGGAGGTGAAAAAGCAAGCTGCCAGCGCATCATCACAAGGCCACTAAACGCGTCGGTCGAGATGCCACCTGACTCGACCAGGTCGTAAGAGTTGAAGAGGCGCCGGGTCCTGATCCGACACGTTGCCCAAAGTCGACTATCAGAAGCCGTTCGAGGAGATTGCCGCGGATTTTGCCCTGGCGATGGGACCGGCCGTCGTGAGGCAGTTCGGCACCATCTCGCCGGCGCCGCCCGAGCTGCAGCAAAAGGCGTTTTCCAAGCTCACAAACATGGCTGGTTCGGTTCGTTCAAACCGGGGTTCTACATGAACGGGTCGATCAAGTGTCAGCCGGAACCGGCCTTGTTCAAGCGCATTCTCACCGACGACCACTTCAAGTACGAGTTTACCGATGAGACCGACGTTGTTAGCTTCACTTCGAACCTGCAATGCGAGTAACGCACGACGGGGTCTACATTGAGAACACGGTGGTCGTGCACGTTTCCCAGTTCAAGATCAAGGGAAACTACTCATACGCAGACGACCCCGCGTCCACCCTGTCTGGCCTGGTGCAGTCGATGGCCCAAATGACCGACGTCGACCCGACGCTCCTGTCATGGGCACGGACAGAAGCCCTCGCGCACGCCAGCCGCCTCAAGACGCACGGGCTCTGGGATCGACTGATCGCCAGGTTCGCGGGCGGAGTGGAGATCTTTTTTGCAAAGATGAAAGACATTCCGGAAATGAAGTTCGTGTAACCCGCAGTTCATCAAGGTCGTCGAGATTACCACGGCGAACGGGGCGGTGCTGTGGGGTATCGGAGACGACGGCCGAGAGCGCGGGGAAGCAGATCGTGCTGGTGTTCGCTGGGGTGTCCATGTGCTCGAACGGGATCGATTGGCGCACCGACGACTACGCGGTTTGCGTGCTGCTCGAGCCGTACGTGCCGGGGAAGCCGATGGTGCTGAAGAGGCTCGGGGTGTTCCACACGTTTGACTACACCGACGAGATCAAAAAGCGGAGGGCGGTGTCGACATTCAGTGGAAGTCCGGGGTCGCCACTGTTCGAGGACTTTTGCCGGCGCGACGTGTTGATAAAGTGACATTATTTGTATGAGAGGGATTGGGAAACAAGAATGCAAGTTAGTATTAACTTGTTGAAACAACAGAAAAACAATTTACTTTATAGGTGAAGTGTTTTTGAGGGAAGACGAAAAGGTGGCGAAAACCGCCGGCACTACGCCAATAGTTGCTGCCTTCACACGCCGCCTGCCTTCTTGAGAGACTGCTGTTTACGTCACATGTTGTTTGGCATGAAAGAGACACTCCGAGTACAGTTTGGGTGGGTCATTTATTCTGCAAAGATAATGCAAGGACAGACACCGTGCCAAGAAACGATGCGCAGCCACGAACGAAAATCAAACAGCTTGCAAACCTCGCCCACATGCTCCTCCTCAACACCCGCACCAACAAGGTCGAGCACTTCAGCGACGCCGCCTCGGCCCCGCCCTACGCCGCAGTCTCGTACCTCTGGCCGCAGAGCACCGCCGCGATCGCTCCATGGACCTCGGCCGCGCTCGTTACCGCGTCGGGCCAGCCCGCGCCGTTCCAGTCGAAATGGCCGATCCCAAGCTGCACGCCAGAGACCCTCAACACCGCGCTGACCGCCATCTACCTCGGCGGCGCCTCTGTGCTCGACGCCGATGCGTCTCGCGATCCGGCCGCCGCGTCCCCGCCCCCGCAGTTCAGCCACCTCTGGATGGACGTTCTGTGCATCCCGCAGGACGACGACGTTGCGAAAGGCGCCGAGGTTTCGAAAATGGGGAGCTACTATTCAAACGCGGTGTGCGCGTGGGTTTTTCTGGACGATCTCGGCCAGCCGTCTATTCCCCTGCGGAAGGGGCAGAAGCCTGCTCGATGGTTCACAAGACTGTAAGCTCAAGCTCTCATTGGCTGGATGAGGGTCGAGTTCTGATAAACACAACTTTCTTTTTAGGTGGACGCTGCAGGAGTGCGTGCTTCCGCGCAAGCACTTTTTCTACGTTGAATCTGTCGCTCCATCGAAATCCAAGAATCCTCTCACCTCTCTGTTCAACTCGAAATCGAACGCTCAGTCTCCGCAACCTTTCAACCCCTTGTGGATTTCGCGTAAACACGCCATCGCCCACGTTTGGGTGGCAAGCCAGTTGGAGCTCATTCTCGGCGAGATGACTCCCGCGTACGCCCTCGCCGCAGGCCTTCAACTGCTCGCGCTCGGAGTGGAAAACCCGTCTGCGCGCACAGCTCTCCTCCTTTCCAGCATGCGCGACTGCCGGTTCCCCTCGGACCGCCTGTACGGGGTGCTCGGTCTGTTTCCTCTAAACGACGTGTCCGTCTTCGACCACAGCAAAATCAAGGTCGACTACAAAAAGCCGTTCGAGGAGGTCGCCGCGGACTTTGCGCTCGCGATGGGGCCCGCGGTCGTGAGGCAGTTTGGGACCATCTCGCCGGCGCCGCCCGAGCTCCAGCAGGAGGCCTTTTCCAAGCACACAAACATGGGCTGGTTCGGCTCGTTCAAGCCCGGATTCTTCATCAACGGGACGGTCGGGAAGGAGCCCGACACGGAGACGGTGCGGCGAATCCTGACGGACAACTTTTACAAGTTTACGGCGTCCGCGATGGACGAGATGTTTTCCGAGACCGCGGGGGCGCGGTACAAGGACGTTGATTTTGGCATCAAGGTGACCCCCGACGGAGTGCAGATTGACAACACGGTGGTGGTTCACGTTTCAGAGTTCAAGGCGGTGCGCGACAACTACAACGGCGTCGACGCGCAGTCGGCGTTCACGGATCTTGTCAATCTGATGACGCACATGACCAAGATCGAGCCGCCGCTGCTCAGCTGGGCGCGCGCCGAGCTCCTCGCGCACGCCAGCCGCTTCAAGACACACGGGCTCGTCGACCGCGTCGTCGGCGGCCTCACCGCCAGCGCAAACATATTCGTGTTCAAAGAATCGAGGCCAGATTTGTCCTTTGCGTACCCCAAGTTTGTCAAGAACGTCGAAATTGTTACCGCCAACGGGACTCTGATGAAAGGAATCGGCGACGACGGCAGAGTGATGGCCGAAAGCCCGGGGAAGCAGATCGTGCTTGTGTTTTCGGGCGTGTCCATGTGCTCGGATGGCTCCTGTGATCAGCAGACTGACGACTACGCCGTGTGCATCCAACTCGAGCCGTACGTTCCCGGAAAGCCTTTGGTGTTGAAAAAGCTGGGTGTTTTCCACACGTTTTCGTACGGCGACAAGAAGGCGGTCCAGAAAGATGGCACGCCATTATTCGACGATTTCTGCCGCAAGGACGTCCTGATCAAGTGAAGCATCGGGATGCATGTTTGCGGGTTAATAAACACCAGTTCCCTTGTTGGCGCTCCGACGGTGTCTGTCGGCAAACAAAACACCAACGAACAGGCCGAGGACTGGCGGCGCTTCCCAAAAAGGGACACATAGAATCGAATGATGATGAGCGGAAAGAAGCGAACCAGATGCGACTCCTCAACACCCCAACCAGCGAGGTCGAACACTTTGACGCCGCCATATCGTACTTATGGCCACAAGCGGCGGGCTGCTCCTCGCCCCTGGACCGACGCAAACCTCATGCCTCCCACGGGCGAATACCGCCCGTTCAGATCGACCTGGCCGATCCCGAGCTGCTCGCCCGAGATCCTTAGCATCGCTCTCTTTGCGATTTACGTGTACGGGGTCCTCGACTCTGACGGATCAGGAGGCACCGATCCAAGCGTCCGCACCGAGCCTCCTCAATTTACCCATCTCTGGATGGGCGTTTTATGCGTCCCGCAAGACGATGACGCTGCCGCCACGCGTTACAGCGATGTTAAAGTGGAGATGAGGCCCACACGAGATGGCGTCGCCCTCCAACGAACCGTGGCGGTGCATATCGCAGATCTCAAAGTGGTCGGGGACAACGAAGTTTGCTTCTCACCGAGGATGTCGTTTCGGACTAAACAACAGTTTTCGTCGCCGCACAAGCTTGGGTGTCCTCGCAGAGACTCTGCTCAAGAGCAAGGATACAGCTTAAACTGTGGAAGACTTTTGATTGGAAGACTTTTGATCGAATGTCCTCTCAACACGAGAGAAAATAGAAAAAAGAAAGAAAAGAAAAATCGCGAAAAACGCGTCTCCCTCCAATTCGCTCCCAGACACAATCACCCACCCTCCACCTGACCCAACAAAATGGACCCCAACGCCACCAACGCGAACGCCGGCGGCGGCGGCGGTGGCTTCGACGAAGAAGAGTCGCAGGAAAACCTTGTGGCAAAGTTCCAAACGCTCTCCGCCGAAGGCGACCTCCTCGCGCAGAAACGCGCGTACACCGAAGCCATCTCCGTCTTTGACCAAGCGCTCGCGATCCGGCCGGCGGACACCCACTGCCTGGTCGCGCGGTCGAAATGCTACATCAGCGTCGGGTCGCCCGCCATGGCGCTCGCGGACGCGGAGGCGTGTCTCGCGATCGACCCGCAGTCGGTGAAGGGGCTGTTCCAGAAGGCACAGGCGCTGTACGCGCGCGGTGACTTTGAGGTCGCGCTGGTGTTTTACCACCGCGGGTACCGGCTGCGGCCGGAGCTCGACTCGTTTCGGATCGGGATTCAAAAGTCGAGGGAGGCGATCGAGAACGCGATCGGAGGCGCGGGGAACCCGATCAAGATTGGGGTCCCGGCGGGGCGCAGGGCCGCGATGATGGCGGGCGGGGCGGGGGACGGCGGGGCGACGGGGGTCCAGGGGATGGCGACAGCCGCAGAGTCCGCGTACCAGAACGGAGGCGGAAACGCGAAATCAAAAGACGCTGGGGCGTCTTCGGGGGCGGATCCGTACGTGTCCAAGTTAACGCCAACGATGGAGTGCAAGCTGCTCGGGGAGCTGTACGAGGACAAGTGCTACCTCTACAACCTGCTCAACGACAAGGACTTGATCGAACACCCCGATGCGCAGCTGCAATCGCTCGTTCGGGAGGGGCTGCAGTATCTCAGCTCCCGCGTCGAGTTTTGGATGCAGCAGCACCCGCTCTACGCACGGCCAAAACACCGCAAGATAAGGTACCGCGTTCAGCCGAAACGAGCGGCAACCACGGGCCACGGTCTGCCTGAGGGAGTGCTGCCGCCGCTGTCTCCTCAAAAGCCATCCACGACAGCGACTTCTGGCGACAGAAAAAAGTCGACAGCATTTGGCACGGAGCTGGACACGAGGGCACCAAAGCTGCCCGCCGACATAGACGAAGCCTCCCGGAAGCGCGTCCAATCCCGTGAGGCTTCTGTAAATGTTCCGGGCGTGGTAACGGCGCAAGAGAGGCGCAGATCGCGGCTCCCCGCCGAGTAAAGTGCAATAAAACATCCTAAATGAAATATGACGTGTTGGTGGAGCAAGCTTGGACTCCGCTGAGTCTGACAAGCGCGATCTCGATCCGACAGCCACCACAACGCACATGCACGCACCTTCACACGAATCCGATCGCTACGTGCTGTTAGCATTGCCGGACGATCCGCACGATGCCGTCTCAACGGAGAGTGAAGTCGCCGCGCGCCGCGCCACCTACAGCTTGCCACAGGCGACAACACCCGCGATCCCATCAACGTCCCGAAGCACAGCCACCGACCCGCTGCCCTTCCCGCCCCCTGGCTGGAAAGTAACTCAACTGAGCGCAGGCGAGAGCCACACCCTCGCCGTCCTCGAGACAACGTCGATAGATTTCCACGACCCACAGCTCTGGTTCGCCGGCGACAGCTCTCGCGGTCAGAGCGGCAGTGTGATTCCCCCAACGCCCGGAGCGGATCTGGACTTGGACTTTATGCAATTGAACTGGCGAAGTCTCTTGGCTCAGGCTCTGAACGGGGAGCAACTGACGGCGACACATCGCTTACGTCTGAAAGCGATTGGGTGCGGGAGATGGTGCAGCTTTGTCGTGCTGGAGGACGGCTCGTCCGAAGGATCGTCCAAGGGCGAATCAGACGATCTACTTCTGGCGCTCGGGGACCGCAACGACTTTGGGGAGCTCGGCTGCGGCGAGTTTCATGAACCAGCCCCCGCCTCACCGTATCATGCCAGGCTTATTGATTTGCGACGGGCGTTTGCGGGGCCCAGGCTCGGTAGGCTGCGCGTGCATTCTGTCGCGGCGGGTCTGCATCACACTCTTGTTCACTGCTCTCTGGGAGATCGGGGTGCCCGCCACGCTGTGATTGGCTGGGGCGACAATCGACACCGACAGCTTGAGCTCGCAGCGGTACGCGGTTCGGTACTCTCGGCTGCGCTGAACGGCATATTTTGGACTCCTCAAGTTATCTTGGAGTTTACCGAGGCTGATCAATGTGCGGTAGACGTGACGATCGCAGCAGGTCACCAGCACAGCGCCATTTACTTCCGTAATGGCCCTCCAGCTGGGTTGAGCCAGCAATTCTTACTCCTCGGCGATAATTGGACGGAAGAATGCTTGGCAATCATTAAATCGAAGAGTAATGAGTTGCTACAGCTCGGCTTTGGTAGTGGTGCCGAAGTTGTTTTGCTGGTTGGCAACGCAAGAACTCGGTCGTCGACTGTGTTTGTCATTGGTCCGACAGATGAAAGGGCGGCTTGCTTCAACGCTGGAGGCGGCCAAGTGGAGCAGCTTGCGTTTGGAATCGACGGCATTTCCGGCATCGCCAGCCACCAAGGAGCAGAGCGCGAGCGACTCATCCTTCGGCGCCGTGTTCTGGAAGGGAAAGAAGCATCCGATGTTGGTTTCAGCACTTCTCCACCGCCCGACTCGCCAGGCTCCATATCCGCAATTTTTTCACAGCACGGAAGAGCGCTTTTGCAGATGCGATTGGACGTTTCACCACCCTCTCCGGAACAAACCCTCGAGCTTTGCCGTCGCCTCCCCAAAGTCGAACTTCACGCGCACTTGAACGGGTCCATTCGCCGCTCGACGCTCAGCGAGCTCGCAAAGCGCTGCGGCCTCGACGACAAGGCCGCCCACGTTGTCGAGAACGACGCGCGCACGCTTTCGGAGATGTTTGCGGTCTTTGACGTCATCCATAAAGTTGTTCGAGGGAAGGAGACCATCCGACGAGTCGTGCGCGAGGTTCTCGAAGACATGGAGGCCGACGGCGTTGCGTACGCCGAGATTCGGACGACGCCAAAGGCGCAGCCAGACTACGGGCTTAACGAGGAAGGGTACTGCAATGCAGTGCTAAGTGGAATGGAAGAATACGCAGAGTCACGCTCGGGACTCGCTTCGCGAACGATCGCTCGGCTGCTTCTCTCCATCGATCGCCGCGGCGGTCCTGAAGCCGCCGAGAGAACAGTGGATCTCGCCGTGGCGCTGCGGGCCCGCGGGGTCGTGGGAATCGACCTGAGCGGGGACCCAACCAAAGGCACGTGGTCCGATTGGAAGCCTGCACTGTCCCGAGCGCGGTCCGCCGGGCTCCGCACAACCCTCCACGCCGGAGAAGTCCCCAACACCGACGGCGAAATGTCCGCAATGCTAGACTTTCGACCCGACCGCATGGGCCACGTCTGCTTCATATCTCTCGAAAACGAGCGGCGGCTGCGCCGATCGGGCATCCCGGTCGAACTGTGTTTGACGAGCAACCTACTGTCGCGGAGCGTCGAGCGCTACGACCTCCATCACTTTGACGACTACCGCCAGCGGTTTCTGCGTCGCGAGGCGGCGCGGTTCAGTATATGCACGGACGACAGCGCCGTGTTTGGCAGCGCGCTGTCCGAAGAGTTTGCGGTCATCAAGCGCGAGTGACCGGATTTGTCGTGGCAGGACTTGCGTCGGATGAATGTCTTGGCGTTTGAGGGTGCTTTTATCGAGCGGGGCGAGGAAAGGGATTTTGTGGCAGCACGCCTGAACATGCTGTAAAAGCAGTGCTCTCTTCACCCCTGTGCGGCACATTCGTCCCTGTTTGCGAGAATATTGGATGGATTGAACCACCCATCCAGCATGTGAACGAATCAACCAATCAGATGTGACGGAGGCATGCTTGCAAAAATTTATTTATTTTTGGCAGCAGTTCATTGAAGAGAGGAAGACAAACAACCTAACATTCATTCATGTCAAATTAGGCTGGAGACAGAGAGCGCTAGATTGGAGGGAGTGGAGACTGTGACGGAAGGAGCGAACGAATCGTCCGTCACACTTCCCCTTGCGCCGCGCGATCCGGCTCCCAGCCCCTCACCCCACACACCCCCCACACACCCCCCACTCACTTCTTCTTCACACAACCAACCAACTCCCCTTGGTGGGTCGGGCCTGCACCCTGGTAGGCGGGCATAGAGACGTCTCGTCGAAACAACTCTCTGCAAGAACCTCGTGCCAAGCAGCTCGGTCGCTGCAATCTGTCCTGTGGGAACAATGTCGTCAAAGGCTCGGACCGGAAGCGGCCACGGCAGCGGCGGTCATTCGTCCACGTCTCTGCATGCTGCGTCCCACGGCCACGGCCACGAGATCCTAGTGGATCGGGCAAAACCGAGGCGCGCGGCCCCGACGGTTCCCCTCACCCCCCCCGCACCGCCCCCGCCTCCGCCAAAGACGCCTCGTTCCCCTCCCGCTGCTGCGTCTCCTCCGCCTCCTTCCTCTCCCGCCAGAAGCAGGAGCCGTCCTCCCGCTTCCACCTCGCCCGCCTCGTCATCCCCAAAGCTGAGCGGTATCCCGCGCGCCACTCGGGACCGCTCCAAGTCGACGACCCGCGCCTCGACCGTGGTCCGCGAAAGACCTGCCTTGCCAGTTCCTCCCGCCGATGCAGCACAGCGACAACCAAGTCGCGCTGCGTTGGCCGCCCTTGCGTCCATGGCCAGCGCCTCCGGTCCCCCGATTCTTGTCCCTACTCAGAGCACGCCGACGTCGACTCTATCTTCGCTCTCGTCCTTGACTGGATCATCCCTGTCACTACTACCGGACCACAACCAAAAAGACATCATCATTGTCACTTCTCGCGGAACGTTCTTGGTCAAGTGTGGGCCTGACTCGACCGTGGCATGGGCGCTGAACGCCGCAACCGATCTAATGATGAAGGGCGCGATCCCAAATAAGAAAATTGTGAATGATGACGACGACGAGCAGGAAGACGACGGCCAAAGGGAACCATTGGTAGCGGCCAGGACTGCCGATGGATCAGTCGCAAGAGACGATGAGAAGATATTTGACGTTTGTAAGGAGAATAAGGTACGGACAAGATCCTTTCTCTCGACGAACTGGAGTGTCTAACCAATCATGACATCCATTTCCCCAGATCTTATTTGCCATCACCGCGGACGAAATCACGAATATCCCGCCCGCTTTTCAGAACGCGTTCAACCCGGGCTCCAGCGGATCGGTGTACGAGGCACCGCAACAAAGGCAATCCCGCCGGCGCCGGACTCTGGGCAAAATCGATGCGCAAGGCCTGCAGTCTTCCTCTGACCTTTTCGTCACCCCAGCGGGCGCCCCGCCTGTTCCGGCCGTTCCCCCTGTTCCTCCTGTACCACCTGCGCACGCAATTTTGCCGTCTCGATCGGCCAGCGGGGACACTGGAGACAGAACGTCGACGTATCAGGCACCAACGGTTCCTGTTACTGCGTCCGCGATTCCCGCCCACATGAAAGACAGATCCTCGTTTTCTTTGAATCCACGCATCAGCTTGGCGCTTGATTCCGTTTTGGATGATTTGAACTCAATGGTGGCAGGTAGGCCTGACTGTTTTTGTGGAAAAGTAAACGAAAGGGCCACTGGCTTTATGCACAGATATGAAACAAGTCAACGAAGATCATCTTCCCGTTGTCGATTCCGCGTATCTTGGAGGTTCAGGTTCAAGACGGCCCTCTCGTCTTACTCGAGCGTCGGTTGACGACGTGGCGTGGACTCTTGGTAGTGTGATATGCATCTTAGTCTATCGTACGCCTGCCGGACTAATTTTTCGTAACTCCCCAGGCGATTCGGACATTCAATCCGTGGCAAAGAAGCAGTCCATGGAAGCTATGAAAACAAAGAGGTTGACCCGTGCTTCAGCTTTGAATATCCTCATGGGAATCCGTTGAGTGTCATTCTGCTTGAACCATATCTCTTTATACGAAATTGAAGACTGAATCGTGCTTCCCTCGCAGTTCCTCCAAAGTCAAGCGACGCCGATGCTGCGGCCGGAAAATCAGCGACAACCCCTCAATCTGGCAAGTCCTTCGCATCATCCTTAGAGCCAATGAGCGAGGAGCCAGAAGCGGCATCTTCGGCGTCAGCTATCCGCCGAGACTCATCTCGAGGGTCGATTGGTGTTATTGGCGTCGCAAGAAGGCATGGAAGTACGCGGCCAAGCATTTCGTCGGGTTCAGCTTTGACGGGCGAGCAGTTTACCGCTGAGCCATCTTCCGAAATCGATGGAAAGAGCGCCGTGGCCCCGTCGCGGCCATCGTCCATCACCGATTCCCTTTCAAGTGGTTCGGTTCCTTGGGCTCAGCAGCGATCGCCGTCGCCTGTGCCCGGATGGCTCGCAGACCCGGTACCAGGTGCCGAACTTCCACCACCGCCACCCCCTCCGGCGGTCGAAGGTTCACGTTTTTCGATGCTTCTGCCCCCATCCGCGCGCAATTCGATCGTGCCCGCTCTGCCATCTTCACGGCTCTCCGTTTCTGAGAGTACTGTTTCTGGGGCTGATAGCAAGGCGACGGACTCTACCTTGGACGCTGCACCAATTCCGCCTCCACCACCACCACCACCCCCTCCACCAGTTGTTGTGGGCGTTTTACCAGACAAGCCGACAGGAGCGGTGCCGCCGCCTCCGCCGCCGCCCCCGCCGCCCCCACCGCCGCCTCCCGTGACAGGGACGATCCCGCCGCCCCCGCCGCCTCCGCCGGTTGCTGGCAATATCCCCCAACCGCCACCACCCCCTCCTGTTTTGGGAGGCATTCCACCCCCTCCTCCGCCGCCTCCAATGCCGGGAGGCATCCCACCCCCGCCCCCTCCACCACCTGTCATGGGCGGGATTCCGCCCCCACCGCCACCGCCCCCAATGCCTGGAGGTATCCCGCCCCCACCGCCACCCCCTCCTGGCCTTCCCGGTATCCCACCGCCTCCTCCTCCTCCCCCGATGATGGGCGGACCCCCTCCCCCGCCACCGCCTCCTCCAATGCCTGGTGGTGGGCCACCACCGCCGCCACCCCCTCCCGGCTTTGGTCCGCCTCCTCCCCCGCCTCCCCCTGCCGTTCCCAAATCTGGCGGCGACCTTCAAGCCGAGCTCATGAACGCTCTAAAAGATCCCAACCTGCGAAACAGACTCAAGAAACGTGCGCCGCCACCAGAGAAGCCAGTAGTGCCCGTCGTGTCCGAGGAGGAGCATTCAGCGAGCCAGGAGGCTGAGAAGCAGGAGCTGTTCATCGAATTGCTCGGTTACATGGAGGCACCGAACGGCAACGTCGAAGAGCTGATGGAAAAGTGCAAGAACGCGACCAACACCTGTCGCAGCTTCATTTTCACCTTGATTCGCCGAGGCTGGCTGCACGGCTACCGCGTCGTCGAGTCGCCCGGGTCTGCCGGCCCGCCGGTGACCGTGTGGCCCGGCAGGGAGTGGATGTCAGCCATTGAAGTTGCAGACACCACCGAGTCGGACCTGAAAAACCGGCACTCGGCCGGCACGGACTCTGAAGACGACGAGCCGAGCGGGCACGACCGCGGCATCATCGCGCGGGTTCACCTGTACCGGTTCGACAACCTCAACAAGAAGCACACGCTAGACTCGCTCGCGCTGCTCAAGACCGCCAACTTCCCCGTTCAGCCGCCGCCGTTCAACGACCCGGAGCCGAAGCAAGACAACTCGCTCGAGAACCGGCGCAACTGGGAGCTGTGGAACATCAAGCGGCAAGAGTACCTGCAGTCTGATTTCCCGCAGTTTGAGCTGATTTTCCAAAAGCTGCTGCAGACGGACACGACGCTGACGAGCAACTTTGCGCAGCTGGAGCAGACGCTGGACGAGATGCGGCGGATGGGGGAGGCGCTGCACACGACGTTTGCAGAGTTTTCGGTGCGGCAGCTCAAGAAGATTGTGCAGTCGATCCCGGCGCGGATCAAGGACGTGGCGAAGCAGCTGCAGAAGCAGACGGGCATTATCATTAGGGACGAAGGGCTCAAGCTGACTCCCGAGTTTTTGAAAAACATGAATTTGTCGGCCAAGGAGGAGGACGGGGTCGCAAAGAAGAACGCCGAGGCGGCGGCGGCGGCGGCAGCAGCAGCGGAGGCAAAGAAGAAGGAGGAGCCGGCGATTCCAAACCCGAAAGGGTCCATTACGATGGGCGGCGTGCCGCTCGACGTGCTTATTCCGCTGCTCAAAAAGTCGTACGCGGTCGTGAATTCGGACGATAACAAGATCAGGCGGTTGACGATGTAACATGGAGATTTTGGGGTGGCCAGACCCGGAGTTGTTTCAACCGTGCCTTTTTTTTTTTTTCTTTTTTTTTCTTCTCCCACGCTTCATCTCTTTTTTGGAGGCTCCCGCCTGATGCAGCTGGTTAGATTGTTGTGAAGATAAGCCTCAAGCTTATCTTTGAAATGTTTCTCGTTACCTTTGCGTGTGGATATTAGCTCTCGACCCTTTTTTTTGCTGCACTTGCTTCACACTTCGTTCCTCCTGTTTTTTCTGGCTCTTGAAAGAAATAAAGAAAAAAGGAGCACTATAAAGTGCGCATAGCCTGCAAAAGCTTTTTGTTTCCAAACTTCTTGCGGTGACACCTTGCTTTTTGTTTTCTCCTCACACATCCAATTTCTCATATTCATTTCTCATAGGCAATAGCGTGGCACATCCCGGATCCCTTTACACCCCCAAACTGTTACTCTCTTTCTTTCACGACTTTCGCGTGACGCCGACGGTCAAGTACCCGTTCGGAGTGAAGTCGAGCGGGTTGGCCTTGAGCGTCAGCTCCTTCGTCTCAGACTGACCGACATAGAGGTGCTGGAACTCGATCTCTGCGTACCCGATGCCGTCGGTGCCGATAAAGTCCTTGTCGAGGACGTGGAAGTGGACGGTGCGTTCGTGGGGTTGGTAGTTGCTTTTGATGGGGGGGTTGAGTAAGCCGGCAACCGCGGGTAAGGAAAACTAGAAAAAAGGGGGGAGAAAAAAAAAAAAAAAAAAAAAAAAGAGACTCCTTCTTACAAGGTAAACACCTGGTTCCACGTCGGCGTCCGCGACTGGATGACGTTGGTGCGCTGCTTGTAGTTGCTGTTGCCCAGCCACACGTCGACGTACGCGTCGTTCAGCGCTGCACATTCAACACGAGTCAGAAATTCAGACAGGCAGGGAACGAAGACAACGCTGTCTTGCCCCACCACACACACACACACACCCGCCGAACTCAACTGACAAAATCCTTCGACTTCAAATTCCGCGCGCTGATGACGGCCACCTCGACGATGCTGCCCGTCGGCTGGACGTAGCTGCCTGCGCCGGGGAGCGGCGCCGCCGCCGCCGGGGTTTGGTAGGGAGCGGCGCCGTAGGGCGGCTGTTGCGCGCCGTACTGGGGTTGAGCGCCGTACTGGGGTTGTGCGCCGTATTGGGGTTGTGCGCCGTAGGGTTGTTGTGCGCCGTAGGGCTGCTGTGCACCGTAGGGCTGCTGTGCACCGTAGGGCTGCTGTGCACCGTAGGGCTGCTGTGCGCCGTAAGGGGGTTGGGCGCCGTAGGGTTGCTGGGCGCCGTAGGGTGATTGTTGTTGCGCGCCGTAGGGTTGTTGCGCGCCATAAGGCTGCTGCAGGGGCGGCGCGCCGTAGGGGGGTTGTGGTGGAGCGGCGCCGTAGGGGGGTTGGGGCTGGCCGTAAGGTGGCTGCTGCTGGCCGTAGGGCGGTTGCTGCGGCTGGCCGTAGCCGGGCTGTGGCGGGTTGCCGTAGGGGTTGTTGTTGTACTGTGTAGGTTGCGGGTTGCGATGAAGATCGCCAGGTGAGAGGAGGGGAAGGAAACGGGGGTGTCAGTTACTTTCGGTGCTGTGCGGTGCGGGGCAAAGGGGGTTCTGGGGTGGTGGTGGTGGTAACGGGGGAGTAGATCTAAGGGAATGATGGGGGAGGGGGCGGTGCCAGCGGTGGACGCGGCATGGAAGGGGAAGGGCGGTGGGTTAAGGGGGCCACCCGGCTGACAGACGTCTCTCCTCACCATTTTTTGGGTGGGGCGACTTGAAATCTTCTTGGCTCCTTTCTCCTTTGTTCTCTTTATAGTCAAGGCAGAAACGGTTGTTTGTCTTCCTTCTGTGCGACATGACAAAAAATCAGATTTTCGTCCGATTTTTGTGTTGATTCTTTTTTTTTTTTTTTTTTTTTTTAATGCCCAGTCTGCGGGTTTTCCCGCCCGGTGGAACCCAGTCAGAACCTGACTATTTTACAACTTTGTTTTTCGTCTCTGGAGCCAGTATGATTGCGTCAAGGTAAGCAAGCAACCCCTTTCTTTCCTGTTTTAGGTGGACTACCAGAGACGGCACCACTGCTGCGGAGGAGGTGCCAAATCAGGAGAAAAAAACAAATCAACTCAATATAATTCCGATATCCATGATTTCGAGATTGTGCAAAACAAGAAAGAGAAATTTTAAAAAAGATACGAGGGACAACAACAAAGAGGAGAATACAACTACCTGCAGAGCGTGAAAATGCAACCCCTCAAGGATCGAGAAAAAAAAGGAGAAAAAAAAAAAAGTGAGGCAGCCCTCGTCCCGGCTTCCTCCCAAATCCCCATCCACTCCCCATCATCCCAACTTTTCACTTCAACCCCTCTTTGTGACGGCCACCGTCAAGTACCCGTTAGGTGTCAAGTCAAACAGGTTCGCCTTGAGCGTGAGCTCGCGCGCGTCCGTCTGCCCGACGGCAAGGTGCCCAAAGTCGACCTCGGCGTACCCGATGCCGTCCGTGCCCACGAGGTCCTTGTCGAGGACGTGGAAGTGCATGGTGCGCTCGTGCGGTTGGTAGTTGCTGAGAGGGAATGGGGTGCGTGCGGACGATTAGTTGGATAGCTCGACAACAGATGTTTTTTTTTTTGTTTTTTTTTTGCAATTTTACCAAAACAACTTACAATGTGAACGTCTGATTCCATCGCGGGGTCTTTGACTGAATCACCGACGTCTTTTGCTTGTAGTGTTTGTTGCTCAACCAAATATCCACGTACGCGTCGTTTTGAGCTGTGTGTGTTTGTTGGTTTGTTGGTTCAGCCCGATTCCAACTAGAACAAAAAAAAAAAAAAAAAAAAAATCCGCCACGCACACACACACAACCAAAAAGAAACTCAACTGAAAAAGTCCTTCGACTTCAAGTTCCGCGCGCTAATGACCGTGACCTCGACAATGTTCCCGACGGGACGGGTCTGCGGCGGCGGCGCGTAGCCCCCCGGCGGCACGTAGATCGTGCCCTGTGGCGGCGCGCCGTACTGCTGCTGCGGCGGTGGCGCACCGCCGTATTGTGGCTGGGGCGGCGGTTGCTGGTACGCGGGGTATCCGCCGTACTGCGGCTGCTGTCCGTATTGCGGCTGTCCGTACGGCTGCGGTGGTGGCGCGCCGCCGTACTGCGGTTGCTGGCCGTACTGCGGCTGTGGCGCTCCGTAGGGTGCCTGAGGAGGCGCGCCATAGGGCTGCGGGGCGCCGTAGGGCTGTTGGGGAGGGGCGCCGTAGGGCGCGCCTGGCGGGGGTGCGCCGCCGTACTGGGGTTGTGGGGCACCGTAGGGCTGCTGGCCGTAGGGCGGCTGCTGGGGGGGCGGGGGGTTGCCGTAGGGGTTGTTGTTGTACTGGGGATGAGGGTTGGAACCATCAGGCGGTGCGTCAATTGGATCGCCGGGTCATGTGGGAGGATCCACGCGGCGCCGAAGGGGTCGAGATCGGATGGGGGTCAAGGGTTAGGGAGCGCCCCGCGCAAAGAGAGAGAACGGCTGATGGCGCGCTAGGCAACCGGCGAGAGTGCAGGATCTGCGACGGGCGGCAACGTATCCGAGCCACCTCCTCCTCCGCACACACGACACGCACTCAACACACACACACACACACACACTCACCATGGCTGAATTGATGGGGGGTGGATCGTCGTATCGATTTTCGTGAAATCAAGCAAAAATCCCACAAAAAATAAATAATCCTCCTCCTCCTTGGATTGGATTCATTCACACGTCCACAGCGACCACCCAAGCCACAACAGAGCGCCAAGTCGTGGCGCAACTAACACCAACTTCGCCCCGTTGCTACGTACTCTCCCAGAGTCAGTCCGGTCGGTCGGTCGGTCGGTCGGTCGGTCTTAGACGGCTCGGAAGGGAAAGAGACGAAAGAAAAGTAAATAGCAGAATGGTGGGCCTTGGAGAGAATTGCGGAATATCTTCTTCGCAGAAGAAAAGCGATGAGCGCCATTCCGACCCCGCCTCCGACAATGCGAAGCGAATTGTCTCACCGGGGATACCAGAGGGTGTGACGAAGGGAGTATTCCTGGGATTATCTTCTCGTCCGACCCACAGGACCGAGCACCTCGGGCCTTCCCAGCAGCCGCAGGTACGTCGCAAACAGCAGCACCGCCTCGGACACGAGCAGCGCCGCGGCCACCGCGATGCGCTGCGTCTCGTCCCGGCACTCGGTCGCCATCGACGAAGCAGAGACGAGGCCACGACGTCGAGCACCGCGGGGCCGATGGCGAAGCCGATGGCTGCCGCGGAGGCCGCCGCGCCTGCTGTGAAGGCCCGGTGGCGGAATCATTTGGATTGGCGGTGTTTGGGTGATGCTGCTGCTGCAGCTCTTGTTGCTGGTCAGAGTGCGCCGTCGACGGCGACGCTGTTCGCCACTGGCGGCCAACGGGCGAAGCGGCGACGGCGGCGTGTGCACACTTTGCGGCGGACAGCGATGCGGCGACGGCGACGAGGCGGCGAGGTCGGTCCGCAAACATGGTTTTCTGCCAACAGACAAAAGTGGGAGACGCGTGTTATGCAAAATGTGCTCCACCTATTCATTCCCGCTCGTCGCCTCGCCGCCGTTGCTGCCGCCGCCGCCCCGCACTCCCCTTTGCAGCACCTTTGAAAAGGCTAGGCAGCATCGGTACAGCTGACAAAGAAAGGAACTTCTCTGATAAATCTCCCCGCATCAGGAACCAAGTAGGCAACCACATCCGCCGCCGTGTTGGGACCCAACCCGCCAGTCGCTCGCATCCTTCGACCCTCCCTCAAGATACTGCTTTCCTCCTACGTGCCCACGATCGCAATCGTTGGCACCTCCTTCCTTGCCGGCACTCCTGCCGCTCCTGCCACAACCCGTTGCCCTCGCCCTCGCCGCCCTGGCCAGCTCAACCCCGTCCCTGTCGCTGCTAACCCACCTAACGGGCACCAACCCCACCCGCTATGTGATCGCCCTCACCGTCCGCCGCGGCCCTCGAAAGATACCAAATTTCAGAAGAGATTGTTTTTTTTTTTAAATTTGGATATATTGATATACGCGCAGTGCGACTAGCATCTTGGACACTCTCAAAGCAATCGATAAGATGGACAACGAGGATATCGGTTGAGAAAGAACCAAAAGAGAAAGGGCAACACGTTTCCACAACCCAAAAAAAAAGAAAAAAAAAACGACAAAGAAAGTCACACTGCAGTAAGCGTCAACAAAAAACTGTTGTGGCTCAATCACAGAATGCTGATCTTCTTGATAGCCTCCTTGGGAGGCGCCAGCTTCGGCACGACCAGCTCCAGTACGCCATCGGTCATTTTCGCTTGCACGTTTTCCCGGTCAGCGTCTTGGGGCAGCCGAACGGCCCTCTCGAAGCGCCCGTAGCTCCGCTCCACTACGTGCCGCTGCTCGTCCTTGATCTCCTTGTTCGAGCTGCGCTCGCCCGAAATCACCAGCACGCCTTCATCGGAAATCGAGACGTCGACCTTGTCCTTGGGGATGCCGGGGAGATCCGCGTGCACTACGTAGCCCGCGTCGGTCTCGGCTAGGTCGATGCGCGGGTGGAAGCCGGCGCGGGTGAGGATCGTGGAGCGCGGGGTGCGTTGCTGGCGCTGGTTGTTGCCGCGGGCCGCCGTGGTTGTGCCAGCGTCGGGGTCGAAGAAGGCCGAGACAATGCGGTCAAAGTCGCCAAAGGGAGAGTCCCGCGGGAAGAAGACGGCCATTTTGTTAATTGCGGTAGATGTGGGGGTTGTGGGCTGTTTGTTGGTTTTGATGCTTTTTGCTGTCCAGGCAGGTATGTTCGAATGCAGTGGGGAGAGGCTGTGTGCCATTCCGCCTATTTATACTCGAGCGCGTGGAAACGAAAAGAAGTGGGTTTCGTGAGTATGAAAAAATGGCATGGCAGACCGACGCCCGCCTGGAAGTTTCTGGACAATTCCACGCGGGTGGCACAACCAAACCATTTCTTGTCGCTCCATTCCGAACCACGGTGTTCCAGGGACGTTGGCCACCACCGCCCTCCACATGACCTGCAGGCAATCAAGAACGACGCCGGTGATCGCGTTGTCGTGGACGTGGACGTGGGGAACAGCAAAGGTGTGACGCCGCTGGCGGCGGCGGTGATGGGCGGGCACCCGGACTGCGTGTTGCACTGCTGGAGGCGGGGGCGGACCCGAACGTGGAGCGCTTCGACGGGCACACGCCGCAGACGTTTGCGGCGGCGAATGGCTGGTGGATATGATCAGGCTCCTTGTCGCGTCGGGTCGCGCCGACGTGAACCGCGTCAGCGCAAAGGGGTTCACGCCGATGATGGTCGCGCAGCACTTTAAGCACAAGGAGATTGTCGAAGCGTTGGTGGAGGCGGGCGCGACCCGGAGGACCAGCGCGTTGTCCTGCGCAACGTCCTAATGTTGCCGTGTGATCGATATAAAATATCATTGTGTTTAGGTACAGAATAGTTCAAATGAACCACAGTTCAAAGGACCTCTGATATTGTTGGAGTAAATATGTTTCTATCGTGACAGGAGAGGGTTATTGCACAGAGCTTAGGTTCGTCATTCAGGCACAGCTCAAAGATGTAAAGAGAGGGAGCTCCATCAAGACTCTTGGTACATCAATATAATGGTGATGCAGAGATTGTTTCTATTCGATGGCACCCAAGGAAGAAAAGTGCACGTTGCATGAAAGGAAAGAGGTCTCTAAGCTGAAAGGGAGGTGGAAAAGCTACAGGAGAAAGAAGAGAGCTGGTCTGACGCCGGCGAAAGCCGCGCCATCCAAGATGGAAGGATCATAATGATAGTGAAACCCAATCAAAAGCTAAATGGAATCAAATCACAGGCCGCACACGGACTGGTTCACCTCGACCGCGGTGGCGGCGACGCGACCGAGCGCCTCAGCCTGACCGCCGGTCAAGTCGTTCATGGCGTCCTCGCCCATGACAAAGGAGTTTCCGAGGTCGACGGCAATGACATTGATAGAGCGCCCGTTGTACGACACGGTGTAGCACTTGCCGCAGTTTGGCGAGTTCCATCCGCCGACGTACGGCGACGCGGCGGCGTAGGCGGGCAGGGCGCCGATCGACGAGTAGCCCTTTGTAAGTAAGCCGTTGCTGCCGTCGGAGCACGTGACGCTTGCGAGGGACAGGTCGGTCGCGCGGTCGTAGTTGTGGTCGTAGGCGACGGACACGTCGTCGCGGCGGTGGAGCGGCGACGCGAGAGCGGACGGGGTGGAAGTGGCGGCGGCGGCGGCGGCGGCGACGACGGCGAGGATGGCCTTGAATTGCATTGCTGTTCTTTTTGTGCGAAGCTTTGCTTTGGCGGTTGGGGGGTTGAGCCTATTCAGGGTGTGTGGGTGTGTGTGTGTGTGTGTTTGATGAACGTGTGTGCGTTGAGTGGGTGGTGAGGGCGAGGTGACTGGGCAGCTTATATAATGCCGGGGCGTCCAGAGCGCGTGGGAGGAGTGTGTGTGCGAGTGTGGCTTGACTCCTCCCCCACACCATCTCCATTTGCACCGACTTTGTCTCTCTGTCTCTGTGCTGTCGCTTTCAATGCACGAAATGGGAACCAAGCGAGAATAAACGCGCAGCCACAAGGCCTGCCGGGTCCGGTTTGGGCCGTCTCGCAAAAATTTATGGTTCGCTCGAGTTCCGAAGTGGTGCGACCAAGCCAGTACGTACAAACGCGCAACCACAGGGCCTGCCGCTTTGCAGCCGGCCCCAACAATCCATATTTGGAATGAGGGCTGATGGAGGAGGGAGCGCGCGATGGCGATGCGATGGAGGATGCCCAAAAAGGAATGTGCCAATCGAGGCTTTGAAGATTTGGCACGGACGTCAAAACATCGTCACTTTAGATTGGCATTTTGCCAATCCACACCCCCGGAAATTTTGAAAGCTCCGCCACTTCCGAAAACTCTTCGTCTTCACAGTCAGTTTCCATCTCAGCCGTCGTCGATCGCGATCGATGCGGAGCCTACAAACGCGGCGGTGGCGGCGACCACGGCGCGGGCGGGCAACGCTGGCGTTGCGCTCAAGCCTTGGAAGTTTCTTGAAAGAGCGTGTTTCAGCGAAGCGATGGTCGAGGACTGTGCATGCCTTTTGTTCGCGGATCAAGTTGAGACCAGTTGGTGTTTGACGAACAAACTGGGCGAATTGATCGACGATTGCGTCTGATTCTGCTCAAAAGTGATTTGAAGAAAGAGAGAATCGCTAGGGAATTCTGTTTTGAAACACTGTTCACCCAACGGAAAGTGTAGTTTTACCGGGAATATTCCCGTACATGTACTTCGGTTTGGGGTGGAATATTTGCAAGGATGTTCTGTCTTTTTCCATATTTCTGGGGCGCTCAATTGGAAACCCTGGAAAGGGGCGACAGGTCCGCTCGTTTCCAGCTGCGCCTTTCTCCCTTTCTTCACACGCTCCCGGGACAGCGAATCAAAATGTTGAAGGCTCACGTTTCCATTGTTTTACACCCAAGATTTTTTGATTGACACACCAAAATCGCGCACAACAAAACAAATAAAAAATGGAAGCTCCTTTGACCGGTCGACGAACAGCTTGCCACAGCGGAGTTGGACTAAGCGTTTCTCCTGGCAATTAGCGTCGTGCCTTTATTCGTTGTCAAAGGGGGTAAAGAATGTTAAAAGTTTTCACCGAAAGAAATGTGAGAAATTTACCCTTTTGGAGGCACTCCTCGCAACGGCTGAAAGATTATTTTGTTCGAGGGCTGGGGATCAGTTTTGCTAAAGTCGAAGAAAGGCTTACGTTGTTTGTTCACGGCGCCTGCGTCAGGCAAAGCGGCTTAAGTATTAGGAGAGAAAAAAGTAGGAAAACGCAGGTGGCAACTCACGGGAAACACTGGAGGCGACCCGTACCGCTTCAAGAAGGATTTGGTGTGGGGTTCGCGAAGTCAGCAAGCCGGAGCAAGCGATAAAAAGGAGTTGCCGAATCAGTTGGATGAAAGGCTTACGTTCTCTGTTCAGGAAGCCTGGGTCAGGCAAAGAGGAGTGAGTATTATACGAGAAAGAAGGAAAGGAAGGTGGCGGCAACTCACGAGCTGAACCAGCGCTGGAAGCGACTCGGGGGGCTTCAGGAAGGGGAAAATGTGGGATGACGAAGTCAGTCAGCGAGCAATCGGAAAGAAAAAGGTACAAATTAACGTAAAGAGATTGCATACTTGCAACAGCGGCTGAATGTTATTTTTAGTTTTTTCGAGTGATGGGGATGAGTGTACTGTTATGGTTGGGTGAAAGGCTTACGTTCTTTGTTTACAGGGCCTATGGGGAGGCAAAGTTAAGTAAGTCTTAAACGAGGGAGATGAGATTGGGCGGTTGCTCACGAGTATTAGGCAGAAGGTTTGAACGGACACTGATTCATGTACGGGGCTTGAGCACGGCAGGTCCGATTGCAAAGGCACTGGGGACGAAAGTGGCCAGAACGAGAAGGACGAGGGAGAGAAGAGCGACGAGCGACGGTCGGGGAGCAGCCATTTGTGTTTTATGGGAGATCAGCGACCGAGATTGTACTGTTGGGTCGACCGACAAAGAAGGTGGTCGGTTTATGTAGTGTTGGGTGAGTGGTGGGTGGCTCAGCCAAGGGCTCCGCCAGTCATTGTTGCCAGGTTTGGATTTGGGTTTTGATCAATAAAAGGACGACAGAGCAAAAGACATGGTCCGGCTGAAATGATGCAGGAAAGTCGCATGAATTTTCTTGTTTTTTCAATGGGCTGTTTCATTCAGCTGACCTCCGTTCTGGGATGGCGTCCGAAACCGGTGGGCTGAGCCTTACCGGCAGAAACTGCCTCATGGAGGCGGAATTTACCATTTGCTTAATTTCAGTTGACGTACGCTGCACCTACAGCAATTTCCCTTGAACCTTGGTTTCCACGTCGCTTTGGTGGCGCACTACCTGCATGGAGCTTATCACGCTAGCATTTGATATCACTGGAGCAGGTCACATTGGTAGGCTACGAAGGAAGGACACAGGGGGCAACAGTTCATCACTTGCGCTCCATGTTGCTTGATCACAAAACTGCCTCCACTGTGCCTCCACCACCGTCATCCTCCACAGCAATGGAGGCAAACGCATCTCCAACGGGTGTACACCTGCTACCATAGCCCTGACGCCCGACAACAAAGAAGCTGGCTGAACGTTTCGTAATCTTCAAGCAATCTATGAGAAAATTTTGGCTGTATACGAGAAGGGGGAACACATACAGCCCCTTGCTCTGTCGGAAGTGGACATCCAATGTCCCTCACTCGCAAGGACTTGGACTTTATTGAAGCTCTTACCCGTGAGCGGCCCCAGATGCATCAGGATGAGATTGCAAGCAGGCTGTCAGAGCGGCTTGGATATGCAGTATCCACAAAAGTATTATTAGCGGGCTTAACGTACCTCAGTTTCACAGGAAAAAAGGGCCGGGTCCTCACTGCATCAGTTGTAGAGATCCTGGTAACCTTGCACCTCAGTGTTGTGTGGCTCACCCAAGCCAATCACAGACAGGTCAGGATCGCGGTTCTCGCCATTCGACCGTTCATCTGCTGTGGCGAGCAAAATGAGACTGACGCTCCTGGCCCTTGACCTTCGCTTCACCAATCAAACTAGAACTGCTCCCACAACGCGGCACCCGAGTACGAGCGGTCCTGGCCCACGACGCCACCCTCGAGCGTGCCGTAAGCCGCGTGCGGCGGGTACTCGCTGTTCCTCCCAAACGGCCTCGCCCACACCGCGCCCGCCTCACACGATGCCGGCTCTGCGACCTTTTTGGAAGGACGAAAAGGGGGTGTGTACAAGTACGCGGGGAGCGAGAAGTAAGGGTCTGGCCGGAAACCACGAAATACATGGCGGTAAAGTGGAGTCTGCGAGTTTGTTCTTTACGACGACACCAATGCTAGAACTGTTCACGTGAACGACAAAGTTCTTCAATCCATTTGTGCTCTTGAAGCTGAAACCCATCGTTGGCCAAACCGCCTCTTCCGCCCCATCATTGCTGGTTAACATAACCGCTGATGAGTGTGTAGTGATGGCCAAAAGTCGAGCCAACACTCGGAGCAGCCTTCTCCTACGCCCCTTCCCAGCCAGGATTCAAAATCTGCACGGTCGTTTCGTCTGTGTTTCAGCATTCTGTGGTTGAGTTTGTAGGCATATCATGAACTGCACACTGTGGCGCGCTATTTTTGGTAAAATGGTATTGTATCATTTAGACAACCTAGATCACTATTTTTGGTGCTGCCGTTCAACTGGATGCTTGTACATCACATTGCAAAGAGCCTCTCGGAAGCCAGATTGAAAAGCACATTACCGTCCCATATTCTGTTCCCTCTCCGGCTTCTCGAATATTGCTTTTCCATTTCTGTATTTCCACATCCAGAAAAAGAACAAACGTCAATGAACACAGAGGTCCGTAGTGGCGATTTCCCATTCTGCGAAGCACGGTAGGGTGGATTCCCCGAGGTGGCGAGCAGTACTTCGGCCGCGGTAATCGTCCTTCTGGGACTCCTCGGTACCGCCGCCACCCTAGCGTACAACAGAAACGACAGCTTGCTCCTCGCGCTGTACTCTCTAATGACAGCCAACGGCGTGGCCTCCTTCGGAGCTCACTTTACTGGACGCGCCGACTGGAACCGGCTCGACGGCTTCACCATCACCGTCCCAGGCATCCTTGTGGCGCCATTTCTCGTCCACGAGTGCGTCTCCACGCTTTCCCGGGCTGGTCAGAGCAACGCCCAGGACAAGGTCGCGGAGGCCCGCCTTGCGTCGTTGCCAGCGGCCGCGTGGGCCGCGGTGGAGGTTGTCTTGTGCAAGCTGCTCACGTCGGGACTTGTCGTCACGCTTGTATCGGAGGCCTCAACGGAGATGCCGGACCTGGGCACCGCGGGGGAGGTTGCGGTCTACGTGGTGTGCGTCGTGTGCCTCGTTCTCAGCCTCGCGAGCAGAAAGAGGGAGGCAGAGAGGGTCTCGGGCACGACAAAGCAAGGCGCGCCTTGCGACCCATTCTGCAAGGCCGAGCAAATCAAGCTAGCGTATGAATATGCAATGACGGGCGCGTGCTTGCTCGTGGTGGCTGCAATCATTTGGAGCTTATATGAGAAACGTCTCTGTCGCCTTGGTCGCATTTGGGGTTCAATCCCCGCCCACGCCCTGTAGCACGTCTTTGGTGGATACGGGACCTATCTCATCTTCCAAACGACTGCGTTCGCGCTCGCGTTGCGATCCAACAGGGTCAGATCTTCTTCTTTCTTCTTTGAATGCCAGAAACCCTCAACTGCGAGCTTAACAGCAACTCGAAAAACAAACGCTTGCAACAAACAGACCGCGCGGATCCTGTCTGCCAAGCCGAGTGCCTCCTGGGCCGAGCACTCGTATTTCGCCGCCGCGTGCATCGTCGAGGTGGTTGAATCCACGGAAAACGAATGTGAATCGAAAGCGCCCCCTTTCACCGATGCGTGATAATTGAATGAATGAATGGATTGAGTTGTGTGTGCGTGTGTGTGTGTGTGTGTGTGTGTGTATTTGTGTGTGTGTGTGTGTGTGTGTATTTGTGCGTTGCTTTGCAAATGGAAGTAGTCGCGTGCCACCCTTATCCAGCCCGCTTACGCAGCACGAATTCGGCTGCCCCGCTCGTGGACGAAAGCAAGAGATTGAAAACCACGTGGATAATGTCATAAAGGCTCTCAAGTTGAGTGTTTCAGGCGGGGAAAACAAGGGGTGCACGGATGTGGGTCGCTAATGCATCCTCTCCCGCCCAAACCGCCGCAGCCTCGAAGAAGTCGTCCACACTCAAATCGGCAGCGAGCTCACCCGCGGCATCTCCGACGGGCAGCGCAAGTGCGTCAGCATCGGCATGGAGCTTTGCGGTGGCGCTGGCCGCGTCTCCGCCTGCCGTGAAGATTTTCGGTGAGGAGAAAGCGGCCTTCTTTCGCGAAGAGTCCTCCAGTCACCGCAAAACCGTCTGCCACATTGTGAGTTCGTTTGTGAGGAGAACCAAACCGACGCTGATCAAACCAAACGTAAGGGCAAAACGGTGGCTTCCTTTTTTCGTATTGCGCTGGCTTCCTTGCATTTCACAGCTGGTACTTCTTTCTTTTCCCCTGCCCGACATGGGCTCTTTGTAAAAGTCACTCAACGATCGGCCTTTTGCCCATTCTCCTCTCCCGATCCAATCCACGGTCCACTATATGCTCGCAAAGCCTGCCATTCCGGTGACATATCAAGTGCCCTTCTTTTCCTTAATTAGTACGCCATCTAGTATGTCACGCGTTCACCAACAAATAAACTCACTTTCCCTCCCTCCATTTCACTCATCTCCCAGCGACGTCGTAACAGTCATCTCCTTCCTCGTCCTGCGGCAAGACGCGTCCCTCCTCGTGGTGGTGGTCGGCCTCTTCCTCGACGTCTTTTGCGGCCGGCCGTCGCTGACCCCGACGAACCAGTTCCTCTTCGCGTTCAGCCCCAACCGGTGGGCTGCCGAGGCGCAGTTTCGCATGTGGATCGACTGGTACCGCGAGGTGTACAATGTGATTTTGTCGACGGTGTTGTTTGGGTATGTTGTTGGGGGGCTTGGGACACTTTTTTTTGGGGAGGGGAAGGTGAGGGATTAATTTTCCGCATCATCTCACGGCTTTCAAACAAATCTGAAAATTTGGTGCACGATTGACCAAACCACGCGAAACCTGCTGGCTATATTCGCGCTGGGCACTGGATACCGCGTCTTAGGATTTGTGTTGATGGTGTTGTTAAATCGTTCCAAGCAGCGGTCGAGCCTCCAAGCTAACTTTTTTTCCCCCCGCCGCAGAAATCATTTGGGCATCTCTTTGCCTGCTCTTTCGTGCGCCAAAGCAAACCTCGACCCGTTTTGGTTTTGTGATATGTACTTGTGAAGGGAAGAGCAGTGGAGAAAAAATTGAAGCGTCTTTGAGTAAAGCACCCTCATCCCCAAACGTGGCAAGGAGAAAGGACAAATCCTCAACCCGCGGAATTTGTCCTCAACCCGAACAAGGTTGCCAACCTCACTACTTGCTACACGCGCTCCTGGTTGTTCTCAGCAATGTCAACTCAAAATGATTCTGGATTCCAACGACACATTTGGTGAAACAAACCTTCATAATTTGTCATTGCGACATTATGCTTATTTTTTGCACTTTTATGAGGGAGGGAACAAGTGAAGCGTGAGAAATAAAGGTAAGGTAGGAGGGTGAGAATCCATTTCATTCTTGAAACCACTCTATTAGACAGAAATGTCATACGAACACCTCAGGATTACTTGGTGGGAGAAAGTTTGAGCGATTCGTAAAGGAACCAAAGAACGTAGGACGAGAAAAAAAAAGGCCGGGGTGTCGGGGTTTGATTAAATGGACGGTTTGCAAAGATCCAACAAGGATCCTACTGCAAGTGCCAGGATAAAGTCTTTTGAAAGGAAAGAAGGAAAAACAAGAAAGAAGCAGCAGTTTCTTCAGACTGCGGGCTGTCTTCTCAGGGGTGGACGGCGGTCGCAAACCCGACGCGGTTCGAGTTCTTGTCGAAGATGGTGTACTGGGCGCGGATCCAGACGTCGCCAAGGATGCCGAGGTCGTCACCGCCGTTCGAGAATCCGGACACGCATCCAGGGATGGGGTTCCCGTTGTTGTCCACGTTGGGGACGAGGTCTGAGTGGTTTTTTTGGGAGGGGGCGCCGAGTCGTTTAATAATTTTTGAATAAGTGGAGAAGGATTGCAAAAGAGGGTGAAAGACTCACAGGAAGCAGGCGGGATCTCGAAAGTGGTGGCTGGGGTCGATCCCGTCGCCGGTGCCGAGAACTTGACTACGGGGAGGACCTTGGGGTCGCACAGGGTGTCGTTCAAGAGGTATACACCGCTGGTGTTGTCGTAGACTGCACCGATAGCGCCGTTGATGCCGTCGGCGGCGTCTTGACCAAGGTAGACGAGCGTTGTGCCCGTGTCGACGATGGTGTCGGCGGGGACCGTGGTGCCTGGCTGGTAGTTCCAGAGCTGGCCCGTCTTCTTTCCGACGGTGTAGGTCCAGTTGGCGATGGAGTGCTGGAAATAGGTTTCGGAGGTGAGGGGGTCTTTTGTGTGGAATTGAGAAACGCGAAATGTTTAGACGGATGGTGACCATTGTTGAACGGTCGGATACTTACACCAGTGGATGTTGTTTTTGAACTTGCTGGAGTCCGAGCCGCCGAAGGTGACCTCGCCGTAGTCGTCCACAGTGTTGGAGAGGTAGAAGGAGAACCTTTTAAAGAGTATTAGGGAGGAACCATCTTGCCACCAAGGCAAGAAATTTGCACCTGTTCCGGTGATCCTTGTAGCCGAGAGCGTCAAACCAGTTGGTGCTGAGGTTGGTGTACTTCTTGATGTCGGAAATAGAGTCGTAGCCGAGACCCATCAGGCCGTCCGAGCCGGAGAAGTAAAGCTCGATGGCGTTGATGCCGAGAGAGATGTTGGCCGTCAATCCTGGAGAAGCACTTCTCAGAAAGAGCGCGGCAAGGCCATTCGTATCTTACCTCCAAGAGTGATTGGTCCAGTGACAACGTCACCGGCCACAGCGCCAAGGCCGTAGAGCACATAGAATGCCTTGTTTTGGCGAATGAACTGGTACTTGGCCGAGTTCTTCAAGCTGATCATCTTGCCATCGCAGGAAGTGTCTCCGTCTTCGGTTGTGCAGCGAGTGCCCCTTAATTAGCGAAGGAGGGGAGTTTAGAAAACAGGAACAACCAAGCTTTCCCTTCGTACCTGATGTGAGTGTCGCTGGACCCCGTGTCGAGGTCCATCGAGAAGACATCGCCATTGGCGAGGGTGATGTTGACGGACCAGAGCTGGTCCAGCTCGTTGTACAGGTTCGCGGACCCTTGCGGGTTCTTCGAGGTGAAGACCTTGGGCGCGGGGTCGGCGTCGTCGCCCTTGACGGCGCGGGAGAACTTTGCCCTTCGCAGGGCGCCGACGATCGCGTGGGATGCGGTCGGGGCGCGGGGCTTTGAGATGGGGACGGTGACGACGCCGTCCGCGGTGGTGGGGGCGGCGAGAGCGAGGGTCGCTGGGAGGACGGCGACGGCGGCGGCGGCGGCGACGGCGGTTCTGATCTGCATTGTGCGGGGGCGGGGTTGGCTGGTATGATTTTCTTTGCCTTTTTTCTGAGTTTTTGTCCTTGTTGCGGAGTGTGTGAGGGCTTCGCGGGGGGGCGTCTCTCTGTCTCCCTCCCTCACTCTCAACCCTCTCATTGTCTGTCTCTCTCTCTCTCTCTCTCTCTCGCTGTCTGTCTCCGTCTGTCTGCCGTGTTATTTCATGCTTCTTTGAAAACTCGGCTGAGCGGGCCAACTTCCCACATCCGAACGAAGTCCCTTTTGGAACAAGCCCTCCCACCCGTTTCCTTTTGCGGCAGTTTCGGTGAAAGAGCGCATGCGGTGGATTGGGTTGAGAAAGGAAAAAAATTTCGAGCTGGTTCTGTCTTCCCGATGCGTTCGAACAGGAAAATATACAAACGAGCTTGAGGGGAGCTTTGCGCAAGTAATTGAATTCTCTGCTTGATCAGCAACTCTGATTTTTATTACATTTTTCTGCACGCTCCATAGTTACCCCCAATCGAGGACGAGAGAGGTGCTCGCTTCAAGGGACGTTCATCCAAGGGTGGGGGGTCCCACGTGCTGGAAGTACTCTCGACTTTTCACTCCTCGCCGAGTTGGCTTGCTCCATTGAGCTTGTTGCCCGAATCTGGTCCGCTCGACATGATGTATGTTTTCCAGATGCCCTCTGTGGCGGTTCTCAATCAGCGTCACGGGTCCTTGCGAAATGGAATAACCATTTTCCAAAAAGGGGAGAGGCAACGGAAAACTAGGCGATAAGCTTGTCTCTCCATTTATTATACGTCATTCGTTCATTCAGAGCGACCCTTGTGTTTCCGCCAGTCTGGCTGCTGTTCATTTTGACGAGAGCCCGAATCGACTAGCTCGTTGGGCCGCACCCGCCCACCCCCCGAAAGCAGCACCGGAAGCAACAGCAGGCGCCTAAAAAAAAAAAAACAGTATTAATAACAGCATGGCCGATCTGACCGGTGCGATCTCTCAGCTCCTCTTTTCTTGGACTGACGCAAACACGAACTCGCAGATTGCTACACCCCACACAAGCAAGATGTCCTGGGGGCGTCCTGACTTGTCAGTTCCTTCTCAGAGATTTTTCAAGGTTGGCGGGGAATGTGTGGGGGACCAAATGTATTGAGGATGACCAATGAAACTCCGTTCCCGCTTGTCTGAAGAAAAATTTTTTCTGTTCATCTCTGTCTTGCCCGGCGGTCAAACGACAAAAACAGTTCCCCGACGATCTCACAGACGTCCCCCCAACAACCGACGTTTGTGTACCGAACGTCAGCAAAACGACACCCAAATTCCATGGGCTCTCAATCGCTTTACTTTTGCCCGCTCTGCAGAATCGAACTCAAAGTAAAGCATTTGTCGCAGATTCACCTTCACAACTTATCAGACAAGCATAAGCGGCTTGAGCGGCTCAATCGTGTTGTAAACGTACCATCGGTTGTTGAGGCTGATGTTGCGCTGGAGATTCTGTCAGCTCAGAGAACTGACGAAACGGGAAACAGGGGGAATCAGCCATCATGTGCGATCCCCCCATCATGTGGACCCCAGGAGTTTGACACAGGTCCGGACAGAATGAACGAGGTTCAAGGCAATCGTGATGGAGAATTATTGGACCATATGTCAAATGCCGACAGCGAAAGGGACCCAACGGACAGCAGTTCAAACTCCTCGCATTCAAGCGATTCAAGCAACAAAAATTCCGACATGAACAGCGCTCCCAACAGCAGCGATTCGAGCCCGGAAAAGCGATATGCAACCTCTCTGCCAGATACAGTCACGTCAGAAAGCAGCAAGGGAGAGGCTGGTTTGGAACAGCAAGAAAAGGAAAGTGACCCGAAGGGTTCGTTTTCCCAACAGCCGTTCGATCCTCTATTCACAAGGAAGTACAGCATCCAAGATATGAAGCTTGCGTTTTTTTTCTACCAAGAGGCTTCACTCTTTTCAGACCCTGTGAAAGTGGCCATATTGGATCTCCTTCATCAGCTTGGGGTTGAAAATGTTCCATCCTTAAGCAAAATTAAACGGGTGATCACAGATTGTGTCGACCTTTGTGGAAATGAGCCAAAAAAAGCGCTCACTTCAACAAACAAGGTCATTCATCATAATTCCATCGCGGATATCTTGAGAATGGAGTTGGGAAAAAAGGAAGTTTGGAACAACATGACGTTTCTTCCACACTTTGATGAGTCGTTGACTGATATATCTGGATGCACAAAATGGAGAGAACATGTGCAATCGCCAATGTGGAGAACAGAAACTCAGGATTTGTTCTCAGGGTAAGTTTACATGTTACAGAAGTCTACTGAGTCTACTGGAAAACTTTATCTCATCACTACATTTGGATACTACGGACAGGATGTTGTTTGGCGAGGGTATCGCTGTCAAGTGCATGCCGACTCCCTTGTAAGAGTTGACCTATCCACTCAGGTTCAACATAGGGTTGGCAACGGGTCAGAGCTCAAGTTTTGTGATATGAGTTCCTTAATTGTGGAAGAAAGGAGCGGCCTTGAACAACCATGGAAATTATCAAGAATGAAGTTTGGCCCATCAACCCTCCGAACTCGTGCTGCTGGAGTGCTTGTTGTCATGATTCTTATCGCTCTCTTTAGCGACGACACAAGTGGCAATACTTCAAAAAAATGGAACAAGTATGAATCATGGATCATGAGCTTCCCTGGACTACAGGCAGAACTGCGAAATAGACCTGAGCATGTCCACTTTCTAACGACCTCAAAATCTGCTGCTGGCTTTGAATCAGCAGAGGTCATTTCCAATGAGTTGCGAATAACCAGAGACGGAGTTAAAGGAGTTAACCCATTGACTCATGCTCCTATCCTAATTGTTACATCAGTTCTATCTGTTGTTGGGGATAATCCCATGCACTCAGTCATTGCCTCGCACACAGGTACACTTTCGAATCGACCATGCCGTCTTTGTCGAAGAAGTGGCTGGAAGAATGAAAAGGATCCGATGCGGGCAAGAGCAAAGCTACTTGAGTTTATTGGCCCCCAACAGCATCCAAGTGCCGGTATTAAAGATGGACATAGTGTGAAAAACTTTCTCGCTTCTTTACATCGAAGGGTACTGGAGGGTGACATAGAAGTTGGTAAAGCTATCTCATTGGCGGCAGAAATGGGCATCAAAGACAAGCATTTCGAGCATGGGCTTATGCAGCCACATCGTCCGTTAATGATGAATCCGTTGCTTGGTATATTGTGTGACAATTTACGTTCTAAAACTAACTCGAACTGAGGCAAAATGAACGAGGAACCTTTCTTTGATCTCTCATTGGATTGTCCAGTTGAAATTCTGCACACCGTAAACCTTGGGGTTGTCAAGTATTGTATGCAAGAGACGATAAGATCTCTGAATGATGCGAAGAAGCAGGAGCTCAAAGCACGAATTGAAGGGGTCGATAATTCTGGGTTTTCAATTCCGTTTCGCGGACACGAGATGGTTGTATTGTCTATATAAACGTGACGCTGACAGTCCCATCACTATAGGTCAAGTATGTTGGGTCTCTAAACGGAAAAGACTTCAAAAACTTCGCCCAAATATCTGTTTTTGCTTTACGTGGTCTAGTTCCAGCAAATGTTCAAACGCTTTGGGCCTCCTTGGCTGCGCTTGTAGTAATTATCAACGGAGGCGAAATTAGAAATATCGAAAACTATTGTGATCATCTGGACCGGATCCTCAATGCAATGGTGAATGCAATCCTCGTCAGCCCCTATTGCTGGAAAATGATCAAGCCAAAGCTTCATCTCCTACGAGAACTTCCGTTCTATGTGAAGAGGTTTGGACGACCAAAGGATTATGCCTCAGAAACGCAAGAGAGCTTTAATAAGCATATTCGCAGCAACATTATCGGTTCAAACAGGCAAAACACGTCGAAAGATGTTGCATTAGCTTTTGCACGGCAAGCTGCCGCTCGACATCTTACTGCAGGAGGGCTTTATCAAGTTGGTTCAATTTGGCAGTCGTTGACAATTGATTTCTGCCCCCCACAAATTCGAATGCGTAAGTGAAGATGCCACTGTACCCAACAGCTAACTACGACTTTTAAATATATATGTATATCTAGACCAATTAACTGCCGAATCTCCTCCATTGCAATTGGCTCGAATTGGCACAATGCTTTTGAAGCAGGAGGATGGAGAAAACACGTTCGGGGAAATCATATCATTCAAAGCCCACGACCAACTTCACGTACGCAAATACAGGCTAAACGGACAAATGGAAAATCACTGTCCTGTCATGGAGCCCAGCGGTGAAACAGACACATGGCAGAGTGGTATAACTGTGAACAATATTTATACAGTGAATTGTCCCCACTTCTGCGACGAGTTGTGCATAATTTCGTTGAAGCCTATTAAAAACGAGTCGCAGCGGTCAATGCAGTATGTGAAGCACAACAGCAGCAGGAAATTGCGCATTCTCAACATATACTGTACTTCTACGTTTGATCTACTTTATGATGCTGGACTCATCGAAATTTCCTCCCTTGGGTCATCAGAGGTTTTGGAAGCAGCACTCGATGAAGCAATGTTATCATTCTCTAGTCGAACAAAGAAGGCGAAAAGGGTTGAAGAGGTTTGTGTTGCAAAATCCAAGCGACTTCGAACAGCAGGTATTCAGAAGCAAACACCAGCAGCAGACCTGCATGAGCCAACGACCATTGCAGAATTGCGGCGTAATATAGATATTTTCGAGCCAGTAGCTGTAACAGCTAATATTACTTCTCAATCAACCGAGCCATTGATTGGAACAACAGGCAAGAGGAAGGCCAACAACCGTACGACTGACTCGGAGAAGAAAGTATTGTCAAGCTACTTGGATGATTTTACGATTGGAGTGAGTGTTGTGGATGAGGCACTTGCTGCGGTGAACGAGAACAACGAACGACAATGGACAAAAAAACAAGTCTCTGACTGGCTTTCCCATGCAAAACGATCAGCGAAAGGGAAACAATCTGCCAAGGATCCGTCAGAGCCATGAAACCCTGGAAGAGGAGATCAAGTAGCGTATTGGAATGCGGATTGAGATCGGAATCTATAATAGCAGCTATGAATCAATCATTGGTGCTCATAAGAAGATAGCTGCTCGCGTTGGCCATGCTCGATGGAGGAGAAACAGAGAGAGAAAATAACTTGACATGAATTGACAGAAAAATTTGCCTTTCCAGCATCAATGAGCCGCTCGTCACGGGCACCATCGCGGGCACCATCCCCTCGTCGAGCAGCGAGCTTCAGCCCCTCGTTTGAAGAAGAGCAAGACTTAGCACCTACTGAACGTATGCATGAGGAAACTTACGAGCAAGAGCTGGCTCCACCACCCACACTGGACGAGATTCCGCAATCAGCAACACAACCTGACACAACCGCACCACGATCAGATGGGCCAATTCAAAATCAGCCACACAAAATCACTGCCCCAAACGAGAGAAGTAACTTTCAGGCGCTCCCTTTCAACCGGCCCAACAAGCGACGACGAATCGCTGGTGGATCTAATAGGTGAGAGTACAGATCACCTTCGGCGCAGGTATAGGCCCAGGTTGGCAAAATGTTCTTCTCGTACGAGACTGCACAACATGGTCAGTTTTGGTCCATAACTGACATCTCTTCTTCACGGTCCAGGGGAATTCTGTCAGGTAGTCGAATGGCCACTGCTGATCCAGGAACGCCAGCGTGGCTGCGTCTGGCCGAAGTTTTGATCGCGCGTGGGCTAATTTCAACCGACGCTATCCCACATCTTCGGAACTTCAGGGTGAGAAAACGGCTAATATCTCGAGCTGCTAGGGCTCATTTCGGCTTCAGGAACTGGATGTTGAAGGCATGCTCACCATTCAGTACGGTCTGATTGCGTTTGGTCCATCATCTGGAACAAACGCATCTGTCCCGTCCTATTTGACTGTAACTATATAGTCGCCTCCTGCAAGTTTTTGCGCTTTTCTCACTGGGTTGATTTTAGGCAAATATAAAGCGCTTTTGCATGCAATACCTGTGCAAAGTTGACCCTTTTCCGCAAGTCTCGGTGAAAGCATCAAAGGCGCAGGCCGATCTGTTCAAACAGGCATCTATAACGATAGTGAATTTGATGCCATGTGCTGAAGAGTGCTGCATGTGGATAAAGGTGGGTGTTTAGTCGATTTGTATTACCTTGTATTAATTTTCTTGATCAGAATGTTTTGCTTCCAAAGAATGGCTACGATCCGATTGAGTCGCTTCCCATCATAGAGTCGCTCAACGGATTGTGCTCGAAAAGTATGTCTTCAATCAAGTCGACGTGGAAAGTTGCAGTGAGAATGTGTCAACTGTCTCTCCTTGCTTTTACAAATATTTGGGCAGATAAACGAAGAGATCAACGAAGTATCTCCTTCACCAGAAAGTCTTGTGTCGAGGCTCTACGCTGAGCACGAGTCACTTTTCGTGACTGACCAGAAGATCACGTTTGCAGATGAAATCAATTATCGCCGCAGATGCTTTGCTTTGATTTGCGTATGTGTCGCTGTTCGGAAAGTGCAACCACTGACTTTTGGCTCAGATGTATACAGCCGTTGTGCTGAAGAGACATCCTGTCAAGCTTGCTGGGTGTGACTACTGGCTCTATACAAACTGCTATCTACAGAAGTTTGAGGCTCTCTCCAAAGAGGCTCAAAAGGGGGTGGTGTCAAAGTATGAGCTCTACATTCGACCTCGGCCAAACGAACTACCACTAATCAATGCAGTGACTGAGCTCCAACTTCCAGCTTAACCCTCTTTGCTTCCTTCTACATTGTAGAACTTTGACACCCAACCTTGCTTTTCTTGTTGATTGTGCTTCTCTTTAAAATAAAATATAATAGTGCACACACACGATAATAGTTGTTTGTTGGATGAAATCAAAGTGTTTCCGGAGTGTTTCACAGATGTCATACATATGTATACTGAGCAATGTCTGCAGCTTGTATGATGATGGAAGTTGTCCCAAAGAGTCTGTAAAACTACTTTGGAGGAGCATTACCACATGCCGCAGGAATGTTTCTGACATGTGTCTGGGACGTCTCGACGATTGTTCGAGAGCAACAACAGTCTGGAGTTAGGGATCCCTTCCTCAATGTTTTCTGAGACATTCTCAGAAGAAGTCGACGTTTGTCTCCAGCAGAAATTCGAGACATTCCCCAACCACATTTTGTGTTGGGGGTGTACTATGCGCAGCTCCGTTTCTGCGCAGATCACTACGCACCCGGCCTGGACACATTTGGTGAGGACTCCCACCGCCAGCTCCCCTCCCCCCCCTGCCCACTTGAGATCATCGTTTCGCCGACCTCAAACCCGTGTCCCTTCTTGCTACCACAGGCCAGATCCTCGCATGCATATGCTACGTATCAATTGCGATGGGTGTTTTGCTGGTGGTCTTGCAAAAGCTACTTCAAAAGACAAGATCGCGCTTGGACGACGCGCAATCCACCATACCCATATTCTCGTTCAGCCAGTTCGAGTGGTTCATCATCCTGTACACAGTTTCAAACATATTCTCGGGCATCGCAATGACCCTCGCATCCTTCTTCGACACAAGCTCCACCGTCTTTCTGTAAGCCACATTTCTCTGCCCTTGCAGCCACCTGCACCCGGCTAATCCACCACATCCTTTTCTGCGTCTCATTAGATCGCTCTTGGCGATCCGTTCCTTCCTCGTCTACACCGCCTCCCTCCTCTTCGTCAACATCGTCCTCCGATCCGCCGGCGTGCAAACGCCCTTCCTCAAAAACCTGCGCACCCGCTTCCTCCCGTCCCTCACCATCCCCGCCGCCGTCACCCTCGCGTTCACCCTCTTCCAAGGCTACTACTCCGACTACGCCCACTTTAGCGGCGACCCCGCCGCCCCGGCGCGCTACCGCGCCGTCGTCGCCGTCGCGGACGCGCTGTACGTCGTGTGCTGGGTGTCGGTGCTCGTGTTGGTGCTCGTCACCCGCCATGCCTTTGCGCGGCAGCTGCGCACGCTCGTTGAGGCTGTCGAGTTGCGCGCAAAGAGCGTGTCGCCGGAGGCAAGGCGGCAGGCGGCCGGGTCGCGGCTGTACCGCGGGCAGGGGGGCGGCGGCGGCGGCGGCGGCGGCGGAGGGGAGCCTTCGCAGGCCGACGAGAGCGACCGCAGGAACGCCCGAGGCGGCGGGATCGGCGGCGTCGAGGGAGACGGAGGCAGCGGCGGCACGGCAGCGCTGGTTGAGGCGGTGCGGGCGGCGGTTGTCGCGCTGAACTGGTTGTCGGCGGGCATCGCATTCTTTTTGGCGTATGCAGTCGTGTTCTCGCTGACGGTGACGCTCTTTGTTGGGTCACCGCTCGTGACGGTGTTTTTGACAACGTTTGTATATTTTGGGTAAGTCGGATCTGGGGCAGAGGTTGTGCTTTCTATCAAAATTAACCGTCCCTTTTCTTGGGCTTGAAGGACTCCGTACCTCCTCTCGATACCACTCTTTGGGTTCTTTTTATACCGTGTCATTCGCCAGCTGCATTCGCTGGCATTCCGCTCCGACCGGCTGATGGACGCGTGACTTTGATATGATGAAACCCCCGCTGCGCCCTCATTAAACTGACGTGAATCTTGTGCAGTCTGATTCTTGTGCTATCTTATTTGAAGTTCTTCTATGCATATTCATACCGTCGTGATCGTAGTTGCAAGTTACAAAGATCAGTCCGTTCGTAAGAAACATTGACAGTTAATAAATACCATTTGGCTGCTTCTGCGGCATCGCAGACCGGGCTTACAGTTGAAAACTGAGAAGTAGATATTTGACGCAGAATCCGCGGAAGCAGTTGATGTCATTGCAGAAAGATCAGGGTTTGGGTTCACTTTCTTTGCATTTGATGATGTCAGGGCGAAAGAACACACCAAGATTTTCATTGAGGCAGGACTGCGGCGCTCGGAGTTCCTGGC